>VOQJ01015642.1:13123-28881 GCA_015052665.1 Apistogramma diplotaenia
TTTAAATGGTAAATAGACTAGTTCTTATATAGCGCTTTTCTACTCTTCTGAGCACTCAAAGCGCTTTATACAACATGTTTACATTCACACCACATTCACCCAAACTTCCATGTTTAACTAAGCTAAGTGCTTATTATCTAACATTCACACACATTCACACTCCAACGCTTGCTTGAGAGCAGCTTGGGGTAGCAGCTGGGAATCGAACCGCCAACCTTCTGATTGGTGGGTGACCTGCTCTACCTCCTGAGCTACAAGTTCCCATTGCTATTCTGCTCTGAGACAAAGTATCAGCCGCTACAGAAGCTTGATGGTGTACCAAACTACATAAACCATGTGTATAACTCATATAATGATGGACTATGTGAGTCTCTCCATGGTCAGTGGCTACAGTAAAGCCCGGTCAGCAGATCAGACAATACAGCTAAATGTACACATCAGAATTATTTATCTGACCTCATTGTAATATTGTGTTTTTATATGATGGAAGACATTTTTAGGAAGTCAGGTAACACAGGTAAGAAACCTAAGAAACCACTCCCACCAACGTCTGGGTCACGGTTAACTTGTTAGAACTGCTGATTGGGGAAAATGTACAGCTTCCATTAATAACTCTGATAATACAGACAAGTGTAAGGCTCATCTAATCTATTATCGTTCTGTTTAGTGGAGAAGGTGATATAAAAATGTATCGTCATATAGTTTGCTGGAATAGTTTCAGGTCCGCACGTGTAAGGCTGATTTTCCAGTTTTTTCCGAGTCTGCACAGAGTGCTGAGAAATGGCATTGTTTGAAAAGTGTATGCTGATTCTGAATGTGTTAAAAAGTTTTAAAAAACGGTGCAGGGACATGTTTACCACTTTGCTGCATCACCTCTTTTCACAGCTCTCTGTGTTTGGGCACCGAGGAGATCAAGTGCTTTAGTTTCAGAAGTGAAATCTTCTATATTTGTCGTATCGGTTGTAAATAATGTACCATTTCCAAAAAGGAACCACAGACCACATACGCTTTTCACTTCACGTTAGCCCATCTTTAATGAACTGGGGTCAAGGGAAGGCGGCTGGTTTTTTGGATTTCTATTTTTTTCATTGCATGGTAGAGTTTTAACTTCCATTTGTGGATGCAGCAGTGAACTGTTTCCTCTCAGGAGTTCTCAGACGTGTTCCTGAGCTCACGCAGTGATTTCCAGTGCAGACTCATGTTTGTGTTTAATGCAGTGCCGTCTGAAGGCCCAAAGATTCAGTACTGGTTTGCAGTGTTTTCCTGTGGGTTTCTCTGGATTATCTAAAACTTCAGATGACTTTATGTATCATAACTTGTAGCAATGAGAAACCTTATTTTAAAGTGTTGAACCCACAGTCTCAAACTGTTCTCTCCTGCCGCTGTGAGAACTTTTGGGAAATTTTCCAAATTTCTCAGGCTGTGTTCTACTTTTAATTAAATACATAGTTTAGATAACGATTGAATCATAAATGTAATTAAAAAAAGGAAAACTCAAATGAATTTAAAAAACACTTTGAAAATTGTTTTTCCTTTCTGTGAATTGCCACCTTATCTAATGGAGGGTTTTTTGTGTCCCAGGGGTCCTGGGGGCTCTGTTTTCCAGGGTCTTTCCCCCACAGTAGGGTCTCTCAAGACAAATTGGGTAAGGGAGCAGAGAAAGAGCGGTTCAGATGACCCTCATGAGTGAAATGATCAGGGAACAGTTTATCCTGACTCGGACAGGGTTACCGGGGCCTGTATGTTGGAGTTTTCACCAGTGGACAAGAGAGTCACTTCCCTGTGCTTTCGGTTCACTGAATGGGTCCTGACTGTTGTCCTGACAGTTCAGAGTCACTGGGTGGGATGCTCGAGGGTGCATCCTGTAACCCTACTGGGAGATTTCAGCGCTCACATACAGTAGCAACCACAGTGAGACCTGGAGGGGAGGAATGATCTGCCTGATCCGAACCCGAGCAGTGTTCTGTTATTAGACTTAACAAGCACCATGATCAAACATAAGGATGTCCATAAGCACACACGGCACAAGGAAACCCTGGGTGCACCTAAATGTAGAGTGAGAGTACTCTGGAAATGCCTGGCAGAGGCTCCAGTCTGCGAGACCTTCAATTCCACCGGCAGAACTCCGACAGCATTTCGAAGGAGGTTGAGGACATTGAGTCTGAATTGGTGGTGGGTGCTTGTTGTGGTGGTAACTCATGAATCAGATGGTGGATACTGGAGAGGACTCCTCACCCTCCCTGGGAAGGTCTATGCCAGGGTCCTGGAAAGGAGAGTTTGTTTGTTAAACCTCAGATTCAAGGGGAACAATGCAGCCACATCCTGGTCACAGACTAGCTCTTTATCCTCTTAAGGATATTCAAAGGTGCGTGTGTCCATCCAGGCTATGTTTGTTTGTTTTGTGGACCTGGAGAAAGTATCTGACTGTGTCCTTTGAGGTATCATGTGGGAGGTGCTCTCGGAATATGGGGTGTCGGGCCTGTTGTTCAGCCCCTGTACTCTGCCAGGGGTGCCCTTTGTACATTTTCTGCTCATAATTTTTATGAACAGAACCAAGAGGGGGAAGTCTTCTGACTTGGTGGCCTCAGTATCTATCTAGAGGGAATCTAACCTAACACAAACAAACATGACACAGAACAGACATGGGAGAGACGAGAACCACAGAACCAGGAACTAAATACCAATCGCAGACAGTGAAGTAACAGAAACAAAACTCATCCATCGAGAGCCTGCTGACGTACTGTATCACAGTACGGTACGGCAGCTGCACTCAGACAGGCTTCAGAGGGTCGTCAAGGCAGCACAGAGGATCGTTGGCTGCCCTCTCCCCTCCCTGGAGGACATCTACACCTCCCGCTGCCTCAGCAGAGCCAAGAACATTATCAAGCGCAGCTCACACCCTGGCTTTGACCTCTTTGACCTGCTGCCCTCTGGCAGAAGCTACAGGTGCATCAAAGCCAGAACAAACAGACTCAGAAATGGTTTCTTACCCACAGCAATAACCAGCCTGAACTCTCTCACACTCTGTGCAATATTAATCAGACTGGACAATATCTATCACTCTGTAATGTGCAACATTCATTCACCTAGTGCAATACTCACCATCTGTCATATGAACATCTGTATATTTTTAGAGGTTCTATTTTATTTTATTTTTATGGCACTGAACAGGAGTGGCTCTCCAATCTCATTGTACCTCTGTATAATGACAATAAAGGCATTCTATTCTATTCTATTCTATTCTACCATGACACAAACATCATCTCAAAATTTAGGGAAATTTAAGAATCAAAAAACGATATTCTTTTCTCCACTGCGAAGTGAAATAAGGCACATTTGGCTTGCAGCTGTTATCTGCAGCAATCACGCTCACAGCAGCAGATTCATTTCACCAGAGCAAATTTCCCTCCCAACTCCCCGCAGTCAGCTGAGCATCCCTTCAACACATTTAAGCCGATTATGATAAAATGAGAATGACTAATTAGAAAGTCTGGGACTTCACTTCTCCTGTCCTGATGTGACTGGGAGATAAGAAGCCATTTTCCTTACTGACCAATTTGTTGAATCTTGAGCTGGCTGATGATGTTCCAGACGAGGCTGGCTACGGCTCTGGATCCGCCTGCTGTGAAATCCTGCACATGACTTTCTATTAAGCTGGATAAATTAGTGCTCAGATCAGTGTTTCACACTCTGCTGAGCGAACGTTTCCCACTAATCAGCTGCCTGCCTTAGATATTGACATTCACTCCAGAGGCTTGATTCAGGTTACAAAGCATAACCCTTAAGGCTTTGTAGCCCCTAAATGGATGAATGCACCTCCACTCATCCTCATTACTAATTCCACTGCCATTATCAGCCACTCTTTCAGGTGTGTGGGCTTGAACTGATGGGCCTTACTTTTTATAATGTTATTTTTCACATGGCTGTCTCATCTTGAGGTTTATTAAGCAAGACCTTGACTGGCAGAGGACATTAGCATCAGTACATCATTCATTTAGTTCCCAGTGGCCTGCTCCGCTCTGCCCGTGATATTTGCAGGGATGGATGGTGCATTGCAGGTTGATTCCAAAACAGAAAAACAAGAACATCAAATTAACTGCTCTGTGGAGATTAGAACCCCAGCCGAACCAGCGCGCCTTTCAATAATTCATGCCCCCTGTATACTGTCTTGGTGTATTATTGATACAACATTTCACTGTAGACCACAAAAGAACGCCGGAGACGGCGTCTGTTCCTGTCGCGAGAGATAACACTCGGGGAAAATGTCTCTCAGCTGTGAGGAAAGAGACAGACCTCACAGGCTCGAGTCTTTATTGCTGTAATCATTACAATGATAAAACGGTTTTTAAAAACAGTTTTTATGGCTCTCAGGATCTGTGCTTAACCCCTCGCTTGCACCCCGAAGTCTGATGTGATATAATGTAACAGTCTTTCTTTGGCCTGCGGTCAAAATCACACAGACGTGGCACAACACTAGCAACAGGTCAGCGAGCAATTTCAGCATGAGGACGGAATAATGACCGGCGATGCGGAACACATTTTTCATGAAAATTAATGCACTAAAAGACTGAAGTCAAACAGTGGCTCTAATACCAATCAAAGAGTCTGTGGACAGCATTGTAAATGTGAACGCCTTCATCTCTTTCTCTGAAGGCTTCTTCTGCCCCCCCACTTTATTTTGAAGCTCAGTGGCAACTGGGACGACCCCTGAAGGTGCTAATTTCAAGTGATGCTTTAAGCTCCCCAGTTGAACAGCTGTGGCGCTGCTATGAATGTGAATCCATCTCCATTAATAAATGATAAGAATCCTTCTTGCTGGGCTCCGTAGCAATAGACAACACCATGCTTTCATTTACCTTTGTGGAAGTGTTTAATGGTGCTCTCTCTTACGAAATACATCAGCGTCACTGATTGCGAAAAGGTTTTAGAGGAGTAATGCAGAAACCTGCTGTGTGTTACTCGGGTTAGCGGATTGCGTGAGCATCCGCTGAGCTATTGAGCAGTGACATCGGGTTATTGATTAAAGAATCAGGCCTCAAGTGAGCACAGTTGCGAGAGCCTCGCAGGATGAGACGTGACACAACACAGCATGAGAAAAATCTTGTTTCTTCTTCTCTTTTTTTAAATTTTGCCCCACCGGAGCTCAATGTTCTCCCACAAGCTGGCACGAATATACAGCAGCTGAGTACTAACTGACACTTTGCTAAGCCTCACCGCTGCTGCTGCTGCCTGTCAAGCTTTCTGTTTTTCACACGGTGAGAATTTACCAATAAAACTTATCTCTTGTTTTTTTGTTTTTAACCATTAGACCCAGATTTCAGACAGGTGGGTAAAAGCAGGCGTATTTCACAGCCGTCACCAGGTAGATAAGCTAATGAGATTCTGCACACCTCCTCCTCATCACCAAGCTCAGACACAGTTAGCCTCTTGCTAGAGACAACAGTGGAGCACTAAGTTGCTAAGGAGTCAGGTCACCTTAAAGGATGATAAGTCAGAGGTGTCAGTCAGTCACTTCTGGTCAGATGCTCCTACTCCTTATTTAAAATTTACACTTGGAGTGCGAGTGATTTGAAGGCAGTGTGAGCTCTTACGTCACACCAGAGATTCAACTGAATTCAGCTTCTGACGGGGCCATCCTATTATATGGTCTTAGCTCATTACTCCTGGATAAAGATGTAGCATAAGGAAATTTGCATTATTCATTAGATTGTTCCGACTGGATCAGATTCAACCGTCATGAATAATGATAATCGAATGTAAATAGCTTCTGAAACTGGCTGCTGGGGGGCTGGAAGGGAATCTGGATTGTGAAAGGAGATGGATTTAAAGAAACTTTTGGAAAGTAAAATGCCAAACAAACAATATGTTAGTAAACAAACTGCCACAAAGTCTAAAACACCAGATCTAGTTTAACACTTTAGAGGTGCACAGTGTCTGTGTGGCAAATTATGGAGGCACACACAAGATTATATATAAATAAAGCGCTGCCGGTAACTGTAATGTGTCTTTGTAATGTGGGTGGTTGTTTACCTTTGCAGTGTGATTTATAGTCTTTAACCCCTGGTGAAGTGACATTTCTTAAGCTTGATTTGTCAGAGTTAGGAAGGTCGAGCTCGCGTTGATGATAAGAATAGAAGGACTCACATTCAAGAGAAATGAGCTCGCTCTAAGAAGCCATAACGTACTGTAGGATAACGTGACGTGGACGAAGGAAATGTAGCGATTTAATCCCGTGGGTCTGCCCATCAGTCACACCTTCTGAATGCTAGTTTTAAAACAATAACTCTGAGAAGTGAACTTAGCCACACAGAGCTGCACACCAACTGGAGACCGCCTGGCAACCACCTGTTGCTAAGAAAACTTTGAGCCCCAGATCAGTTGCTGAGTGGTTGCTGACAATCAAAGCAACCTGCTCTCCAAATGATGAGCCTGAAGAAGACAGGCTCATCTAATCTCTTCTAATCTCATCCATCCTGATCACTTCTTTATTGTTTTATTCTAATTTTTATTATTACTGCAGTAATAAGCAGGACTGCGATTAGCATTAACTCAGATACAGTTTCTTCACAGCTGGAAAAATGCACGGATTTGCTAAATGAAACAGATTAGGGGCTCAAATGTGGCATCCATTTATTTAAATAAAGCTGATCAAAATCAGAAATTAAACAGTTTTGCTGAAAAAAAATTCTACTTAAAAAATAAACAACAGAATAACTGGCCTCATTTTTTACCAATTCCAGTTGTCCTCATTACTTTGTGAACCTTGGTTTGTTGTGTATGGAGAAAAATGCTTCACGGACCGAGGAGTCCATTTTTGTTGTGTAATCCTGCCACCGGGACAAATTAGCAGTCTGGCTGTGTTGTCCTGTCCAGAGTGCTTAATCTTCTTTTGGCTAGCCCCTTTTGGCTGGGGACACCACAGCAGATCACCTGCCTCCATCTCACCCTCTCCCTAGCTTCCTCTTCTGCCACACCAACCATGTCCTCTTTTGCCACATCCATGAACCTCCTCTGTGGTCTTTGTCTTTTCCTCCTGTTCGGCAGCTCCACATTCAGCATCCTTACATGTCCCGACCATCCCAGCCTCGCCTCTCTAACTTTGTCTCCGAGATGCTAGCCCTGAGCTGTCCCTCTGATATAGTAATTTCTAATCTCTTCCATCCTGATCACTTCCAATGAAAATGTTAGCATCTTCAGCTCTGCCACGCCGAGCTTGGACTCGTCAGTGCCACCGTCTCCAAACCAAACACCATAGCAGGTCTCACTACCATCTTATAAACCTTCCCTTTCACTCTTGCTGCTATCCTTCTCTCACAAATCACCCCTCACACTCATCCTCACCCACTCCACCTGCCTGTACTCTCCTCTTCACCTCTCATGCGCACTGACCATTACTTTGAATGGTTGACCCTGGTGTTTAAACTTGCCCACCCTCACTCCCTCTCCTCCTTGCGTCTTCACTGTTACACCTGCCTCCCTCTCGTTCGCACACAGAGTGCTTAATACTGTACATGCATGAAAAATACTGCACAGTGAATGTGTTAACAGTTTTTTAAGGCTACACTTTAACTCTAAAGAGCAGTTTTCTTGCTGGGTATGTCAGGAGTCACACTCTTCACGTAGAGGGCACTGAGGACAGTGAGGTGATCTAAATTCTGAGCAGAAGTCAAGAAAGAGAAAACGCTGTCATTCTTGTCTTACTCTCTCTTTTAGTTGTGCGTTTAGTTGACTCTTGCCTCGCAGATGTCAAGCCCCGCTTGTTTCCATCTTCCTTCCTAACTGAGCCTCGAGTACCTCATCTGTCTCTAACTTTCACTGGCTGGTTCGCTTCATGTAACTGTTTTGTCATAATGGCTGCTGAGCTGTCTGTCACGGTGGAAGCTTCGGGCCCGTGGGGCCGACACTCCTGTCACGCTCGCAGGGTTGATGGTGCAGAATCAGACGTGAGGCCTGTATACTTCATCACACAAATTAACGCGCAGGCTTTCTGGGTATCGCTAAATGGCTGAGCAAAGACAACACTGTTGTTCCAGAAAATAAAGTCAGAAGGGTGTTATTGAAAGGTGTGCTTGCCCTGCACCGACCCACCATAGTCCATTAGTGTAAACCGCACCACACAAAACTTAATAACCAGTTTAGCCTGCACGCAACCTTTGGAGAACTTTCTTACATCCATCTCTGAGAGTGAAGTTATCACACAGTCAATGTTTTGTTGAGCTGTCTGAAACGACCTGCCACAAAAAAAGTAACCTAGTTTATGCTCTCACTTCTGCTGTGCTAGCAAGATGGTGAAGACAAACAGGCTCCTGCAACCGCAGCCTTACCGAGATCTGTGTGCATGAACACACGATGGGGAAAATAAAATAAGAGGATGTGTGGGAAGGGCCCGGGCAGGACATTAATTGCTGATGTGCTGAGTGAGTACACAGACATGCCCCGGTCTTTAACTCATTATAATAGACAATCTGACTAAACTAATAACACACAAACACCACAGCGATCATTCACAGTGGTGCTTCTAGAAGCTTGCAAAAAGTTCCTTTGAGTCGCATGTTATATTTATGACTTCCAGCAGAGCATTGCAATAAAGTGTGAAAGGCAAGGTTCTAGCCAAGAAGCATCAAATCGTTGCACTGCCGAAGGTTTGCACAGCCACTGTTGGCTAACTTGTATCGATAGCAGGATCAGGTGGACCAGCTGTGAGCAAGCCAACACATCGATACGTCCAGCTATGACTGCTGAGACGTAGGAAAACATCTTCATCGCAGGCGAATCACGGAGAGTTTGCTGATTAAAGAATAAAATACTGTTCAGCAAAAGTCTCATCACAAAAACGCTGTTCAGCAGTGGTCTTAGAGGATGCTTAGAGGTGGGCTAAGATAAAGGAGAAAAGCATCTCACAGTGGACAACCAGAAAAAAAGGCTGCGTTGTTCTGATGAATCCAAGTCAGAGAATTGTGGGAGAAGGTGAGCAGGATGCAGGAGTAAAGCAAATCCACAGCAGAGCATGGTGGTGAGATTATTGAAGCCTCAGGACGTTTTGTTTCTCTGGAATCAACTGAAGCAACGCTCCATCTTCAGAAAACTTCGTTCCCATCTTTATACTGTAGGTGAGCACAAATACACCTCAAAGCTTTGAAGGACTACTGGAAGAGGAGCAACAAGTGCTGACTGTCATGGACTTTCCTTTACTGTCACCTTACCTCAACACCACTATTAACACTGCAATGGTCCCACTGCAGATTGTACCTCTGGCTGGCTGGGAAAGGCTGAGTGTCGCCCCGGATGAGCTGAGGAGGTGGCCAATGAGAGGGAGGTTGGGGTTTCTGGATAAGAAACATAAGATGGATGGTTGAAACTTCATCTTATTGTTTTAGAGTGAAGGTTAGGCGTTAACCCTAATCTTTAAAAAAAAATGCATATTTTGATTTAAATGCCAGCAATATTTGCTTGCGCCACCCTGTCTTATAATAACACTCAGTTAGCCTTTGGAAATGGGCTGTATATGCGTCTCCTGCTGCAAAAATAGTGGTGTTGTTCTCACACGTGTCATGTTTAACCAGAAGAGGTCCAGTCAACGCCAGGGTGTGAGCTGTTGCCTGTGGGTGAGAAATGTGAGATGTTTTCCCTCTACTAAAACTGTAGCCAGCCACAGGCACCGAGACAGTAACGACGAGGAGGAGGAGGTTTACTACATTAAAACTTTACTCACTAATTAGACAGACGTTGCATTCATGGACGACTAAATTAAATACAAAGACCACTGCTTAAGGGACGAACCAAGGGTGTAATAAGCATGCAACACCACGTTGTTTCATACTATGAAGCCAGCTGCGTGATGAATTCTGCCATCGTGTATTATGACATTGATGAAAGATGTTTTTCTTGATTTATTTTAAGGTTCAGCCAAAGGGGAAGGGCGGCATGCTACGTATATATTAGTCAGTAAAGTCATCCACTACACAATGTGTAGAATATCTTCTTTTTTTTTTAGCTTGTAAACCCTTTTGTATAAATCCTGTTTGTGAGCTGCCAGAAAATGTGTTAGTCAGTAGACCTAGAACATATGGCGCCTTAGGCCTCCATCCGTTCAGACTGTATCTTTCCCATTTCCTGGAATCTCTGCTGCTTCCTATATTTTGTGTTTTCACTTATACTGCCATTAACAACCCCCTGAGGTAACGTGACCCACAAGAAGCACAATCAGGGAGAAGGGGGAAGGACAAATTGAATAACAACCTCATGACAAAAGACACACAAACACACAGAAAAAGGTTGCCTCTGTGTGTGTGTGTCTGCTCATGTAGATTTGCACGCATGTCAACGTGTGCACCTATATGTGTGCCTTCTTGTGGGTAAACAGGGCCATGTTTTGCAGGAGTCGAGGCTCTTGAACACGGGGGTGATCATGTTTCATTAAACTGAAGATAAAATTGGATTTTTTTCCCCGTTCTTTGCACAGAACGGGGAAATAGAGGTGCAATTTGAGGTTGGTTGTGACATTTCATCCTGTGATTATATTAGCACTCTCTGCAAAGCAGCCGCTGCCTGGCTTGAAATGATGTTACCTAAGCTGACAAGAATTGATGGGATGACCTTACAGCTTGTCCACCGGTGGAAAATTGCTGCGCGGTTTCACTGTGAAACACTGGAGATGTGAAAAAGCCACGTAGAACTGTTGCATTTTTATCGCTCCCATTACATCAGTGGAACAACACCAGACTGACGCGCGGGAGAGCGGAGCGGTACCGCGACCTTAGAAAAACCTCCAAAACATCAAGAGTCTCATGTGCAAAATATACAGCAGATTGATTTTTTGATGTCCAGCCAGACAACAAAGTAGATATAATCATGTTCCACATGCACAAGCTCTGGGGGCTTTTCTTCATTATTCATCAACACATGCATCCATTAAATCTGCATAATTCATTTATCTGGCAGATGCGGTATGAAATGCCCTCATATAGATTATAGTGTATGACAAAAATTACTTGAAATTAATTAGTTTGGAGACTGAGGTGGAAGCTCTGCCCGGAAAACAATGTAATAACAAATGTGGGAAAACTTCCCGGAAACAAAAATAAGTCTGACAGATGCTCAAGCAGGTGAGTTTCAACTCCTGAGAAGCATTTTTCAGAGTTTTACATAGAAGTATAGCTGCAACATGTCCTCCAATCAAAACGTAAGCACCGTCATTTCTTCCAAATACGACCTACGGGCCTACCTTCTCGTGTCGTATGGCGGAAGTAGCGGAAGTGGGTCTTCGTCGGCTTTTTCCAGTTCGTTAATTGACATTTTCAGCTCTTTCACCCTACGTTTATGTTCGTTTCTCCTTTCTCAGGGGTTAGGGGTAAGGGTCAGAGGTAGAATTTAGCTCAGGAACTGACTCGAGCAATTTCCCAGTGATAAACTCACGAAGAAGACCACCCACCTTATTTAAACGCACTTTCGTCCACGACCGCTAGATGTCGCTTTTTTCCCTTTCCAAAACGTAAATATTGGTCATATTTCCTGGTTACAGACACGACGAATGCCTACGTTTTCACTCTGACAGGCTCCCATAGATCTACCATGTTTTCTGCATTGTTTTCCACTATTTGAGATTTCACCGGTGCTCTTTTATTGGATATAAGAACGGCACACTGTGATCATGGATGCTTCACTTCCCTGCCCTTGCTCTTGCAACTCCAGCTGAGTTGGTTTAGGGCAGAAAATTTAGGTGGTGTCCACACTATTGTGTGTAAATTTGAAAAAGCACCTGTTGTGTGTTTGTGGTCTGTAGGCCCCATGCAGAGCTTTTCAGATCTATGTGCCCATGTTGTAACTGTTTCCATTGGGCAGTGTAAAAAATAACAACCAGTAATGAGGCTGCTTTCACTCAGGCTTTTGCCATTGTTCTTTTGGACCTGACGTCACTTTGTGAGTCTCCTCATGTGGACGTTAGCACTGTATGTAAAGCCTACTGTCACAAGCTTGTGATTTAGGATGGATGGGAGTTTTAAGTTGGATCGTCAGATCAGTGCAGTGGTGAAATCTAGCCTCCTTCAGGTGAGATGGGGGGGTCAAGTTAAAAAACATTCTGCCAAATGCCTTCCAGTCTCGTCATCAGCTGGTTCAAAATGCTGCCGCATGACTTTTAACTGGAATGTGGAAGAGAGAGCACAGTACTCCTGTTTTATTTTCACTACACTGACTGCCTGTCCATTTTAGAGTTCATTTTAAAATTCTTAAAATAAACGGGCTTGATCTGTCCTACCTCTCTGAGCTGCTGCACTTGCACTCCCCTTCCCGACTGCACAGATCAGCTGACCAACTTCTCCTGGACGTGCGGAGAAGAGCGCAGAGCTTTTGCTGTGGATGCTCCCAAAATGAGGAATTTGTTGCTATTAAACAGTAGACAGGCCTCTTCACTGGTGATTTTTAAATCCACTCCCAAGACCCACCTCTTCTGCTGGGCTTTCCGCCCAGTTTTAGATGTTGATTTTATTTATTTTTATTTTATTGTGCCATTCATGTTTGGTACTGCAATTCATAATTCCATCAGTTTTGACAAGATCTCCAACACCACCGGCTGAAATGCAGCCCCAAACCTCCCCCCTCTCTCCTGTGCTTGAATGATTCACGGGTCTGTATTAGTTTCTCTGAAAACTGTTAAAGACAGTTCTGGATTGAAAATGAGTGAAAAGGCAGCAACTGTCAAAAAAACTTTGAAAGACCTTCAGAAAGGAGAACTAGTGATCAACACTACTTTTAAAAAACTTACAAGAAAGTCTAACTCCTTAGAAGCAGACCAAAGTAATGAGGGCAGTTCAAGACTTTTACACCATTCTAGATAAGTGCAGGACTTTTATTGTGAAAAAAAGAATCAGAAATGCTTTTCATACATGCATAGAATAATTTGGGTTTCTGGTACAGATCAGGCACTGACGGGTCACTCAGCTTAGCTTACAACAGTTGTCAATAAATAACGCTTTAGCTGACAATTCTGTGAATAAGAAAATAATGAAACAATGTTATTCTTTTATGTGCAATAGGAAAACTCGTTTTGGCCAAAGCAAATCACAGTTTTAGTAACCTGCCCTGTGTAGCCACGCATTAAAAAAAAGAACTGAGCATTTCAGCACGTGAATTCCCACTTTAGCTTGCCACGTGGACCTGCATGCAATCAAAGCCGGCTTGTATGGGATTGTTCAATAGATGCTGGTCTTTAAATAGAAAACAGAAAAGCTTCCAGTGCTTAAAAATATTGTTTTGTACCCACAGATTCTGAATATTCGTATACAAATACCTCTTTATATAAAGTCAAAGTGTAGTGCAGTTCCTCAAATGGCCACTAGAGGCTGACTGTAAAATGTTCAAATGAACAGCTTTAACTACATGTTCACAGGCTGCTTCAGAAAAGGTTTTAGCTTTTTAGCTCTTAGCCCCCCGTCCACAAGATGATAATTCGAAGATGGCAGCACACGGAGATGCAGCTCTTCCTTTCTCTTTTTTGTACTTTTTGTATTTCTTCTGCAATCTCATTGTACATTCTGTATAATGAAAATGAATGAATTCTAGTCTATTCTAAAATGCCAAACTGGGGGGTTCATGTAGGTATCCAGGGTTACATTCATTCCTAATTTACAGTCTATGGTCAGCAACAGTGGCCATTATAGCTAATTGCTGTCTGTTAGGCCTAACCTAACCTAATCGGAGTCACTGAACCGGAACTGTTGACTGTGCTGCTGGTGCTTTCGCAGTGCTAATGGCACTAATTACCAAATACAACTACATGCCCGTGCTAGTGTATTTTTTGGTTTGTTCATGCTATTGGCTGTGAATTAAACTAGTTAATAATTATTTTTATGAGGTGTCATTAGTGCATATATGCAAAGAATTTGACCTTTTTAGCCCATTGCTGTGGTGGTTGCTAGGCAAGATGATGAAGTTATAGCAGAGCCGTGAGCCGCTGCGTCTGCGCACACCGGCATTTTGGCTCCTAACTTTAGTGGTTATGAAGAACATGCTGTTGTCATGAAATTAAAACAATAGGATGCTTTCATAAGGTGCTGTAGGTGCACTAAAAAGCCTGTTGCTAAAATGACTTTTGGTGGTTGCCAAGCAACCAGATAGTGTCATATCTCATATACAATTGAAGCTTTGTGGATATAAATTAGATGTTACTGTTATGAAATAAAAATGATACAATGCTTTGATAAGGTCACTTTAGCCTGTTTCTAGATGATTACTAGGCAACATGATGACATATACATCTATCATCTATTACAGATAATAGATAATATTTACCCGTGTTCCAAATTTGGTTGCTCAGCTCCTGATCACATGGGAGGAGGTGGCGGACAAAGGAACAAACACACAGACAGAGAGACAGATTTTATGTATTATAACACGTGTGTCTGTTCATGTTTGTGGAGCTTCTTCTTTTCCTTTGTGCTGCACTAATAAACTGCTGTAAAGCAAAAAAAAAGAGGCTATAAGAAGAAATTCAAAGAAGCTTCATTTCTGCCTTCATCAGTTCTCATCTGTCACAGTGACGTAACACTGGCTACGCCCATCTTTTATATTAACGTCATAATCATTTTCCCCAGGAAAGGTGACTAATCATAAACATACATCTATAAATAAAGTAATTTACATGTTGTTTTTATGTTTATCATCTTCCGTTGCATAACAGTTAGGTATTTTAGTGCTGTAATGTGAAACAGGTGAAAAGTGTTGAGTATTACAGAAATGAGACGCCTCATTTTACAAGCTATCAGCAATGACCTGGGGGTCGTTTATGGAAATTTCTCTCTGTAAATATATTTTGCAGATGGTAATTCGTCCCCTGGTAGAGCATAACCCCTTCTCTGACAAGCTAATCCCCAGCCAAGCGTGTAATTAAGAACAGCGTTGGGTGTGCCGGGAACAGGCTGCACGTGTGTGACATGACGGTGCAGCCTGTGTCTTCAGTGTAGTGAGGAATCACCTGTCGCCGGCCGCTACTGACCAAACGCTCTCACTCATGCATTCAGTGAGCCAGGTTTGGATGAAGACGGGGCAGAGAGGCATTAGCAGCGATGAGCGGAGCATCATTATTAAGCCTTACCTCCTGACAGCCACCGTCTGTCACATGGATGCAGGTTCATCTGCATGAGACTGCGACACACCACGGATATGTCTTTTAAATTTTTACAGCAAGGCCCGAGGGAATAGTGAAGATTCGGAGCCTCCGGCACAAACTGCCCTTTGGAGTGCTGCATCCATATCATCTCACATCATACTCAGTTGAGTGCAGCAGAAATAGCAGGTATACCTGAGGGTCTGTAACTGAAAGTCTAGTCTGCAGTCCTTTCACACAATGACCACCTTCCTACTGAGATTTTACAAACAGACTCAGAGAAACAAAGTTTAAAATAGAGGGTTTTGTTTCGGGTTTTTTTTGTTTTTGATGATTAGATGAGTAACTGTAACGAAATCTTCTTGGACATAAGCACACTGGTGCTTTTTATGCTGTGCCAAAGTGCCCGCAGACGACACACGAGAAAGCCTGTGAATCCCCTCACGCTGCCTTCAGCACTCATGCATCCTACTTATAAAATCACCAAACTGACTACAATTACATTTTTCCTTTCTTCGCTCCACAGATGATGATATAGCAGATTTTTGCCAACTGTTTTATAGATTTTTGACTGTTAATATAAAGGTCTTGAGTTCAGCCTATTACTGGTTTTGTTGATGTTTTGTCAGTCGCTTTCTCTTTGTTTGGTATTGAT
>VOQJ01015647.1:25507-51181 GCA_015052665.1 Apistogramma diplotaenia
TTTCATACTCACCTCAGCCTCTCCTCAGAACTCCTCTTCTCTAGCAGATCTCCCAGTTGCGCTCCACCTTTTCTCCCAGGCCTTCTGCCAGTTAACTCACTCTTGCTTTACAATAAAAACTGTAAAACTGTTGTCAGTCTGATTTCTGAGTCCAATGTGAGCCTGAACATGATAAATGAAGTGTCTGAATTATTTATTAGTTGTTATAAGCACCAGTAACCTCAATTAGAGTGTTAAAGGTGCTTATCCGCATCCCATAAGTACAAAATCTTTTTTCTTTTTTTAATATATTTACATATTGTATTCTAATCCCAAACCTCATTCTCATTCTAAAAAAGCACCTAAGAATTTATCTCTGGTTGATGCTGAAAAAATAGGTCATGAATTTGTTATTTCAAGGCTGAACTACTGTAATTCCTCAGCATCCTGTTGTCTTAAAAGCTTCCCAATATAACAGTGCAGCGAGACTACAGGGACCAGTAAGAGAGATCACATTTTACCCGTATTAGTTTCTTCACTGGCTCCCTGTTAAATCCCGAACTGAATTTAAAACCCTTCTCCTCCAATACAAAGTCCTGAATGATCAGGCCCCATCATACCGCATACTACCATATTATTCCAGTAGACTGCCTTCCACTCAGAGGACAAGCTTACTTTTGGTTCCTCGAGTTTTCAAAGTAGGATAGCAGCCTGCAGCTATCAAGCTCCTCTCCTGTGACACCCTCTCTACTTTTAAGATTAGGTTTCAAGCTCTTCTTTTTGATAAAGCTTATAGTTAGGGCTGGATCAGCCTGAACCATCCCTTAGTGATGCTGCTATAGGCTCGGGCTGCTGAGGGACTTCCCATGATGTGCTGAGAAATTCATTTCCAATCCACCTCTTTTCAGTCTCCATGTATTTATACATCATGCTATTAACTTTTATCTCCTCTCTCGCTTGTGTAGCTTGTGTTTTGTTGTTCATGGTACCTCTGTGCCCCCCCCTCCCCGACAACCACCACAGAGGACAGCAGATGGCCGCCTCGCCCTGACTGTGGTTCTGTCGAAGGTCACGTACTGTTAAAGGGAGTTCTTTCTCCCCAAGTCGCCACGTCCTTGCTCATAACTTATGTTAGATCATTGTGGTTCTCTCTCAGATCCTGTAGAGTCTTTACCTTACTGTACATCATAAAGCATCTTGAAACGACTGCTTTGAGCTGCTGCTGTATACATATAAAAGCATTTATTTGAGCACATGTCCCATCAAACCGGATCTGCTGTCAACACCTGGAGGAAAATCTTTGAGATAGCCACAAATTTCTATGACATTGTTTATGTGTTCATTTTATTGATAAGTCTGATTTTGATCCATTACTTTGGATGCATTCTTCTTTTTTTATGTTTTAAAATGAGGAGCACTGTGTGAAACCGTTTTCCTCACATCCTTTTTATTACATCTGCCTTCAAATCACTAAGATGGTGACTATAAAAATGCACAGCTTGAGTTTTCAAACTGATGGGTGACATCACAGGGTCACTATTTCTATTATATTATGATTACGTGTACACCGTGTGCAATGCAGGGAATAGTGTCTTTATATGCAGTACAGATAGGAGATGAGGTAGTTTACTAGTGTCTCCAAGTCTGTTCAAAATAAAGATGTTATAAAAATGATGGCTTGGTTATGCAATCAAAAACATCCTTTAATGTTTCCATTTGGTTTAAAGTTTAAAGTAACAGTGTGTAAAATCTTCACTGTTGGATGTCAGTAGATTGCAGGCTGCAGTCAGCTGAGTTCTGTTTTCTTACACTTCTGCTACTGTTTGTTTAAATTATATCAACACATACCAGTACGTCAGGACAGTAAAATATTTTTAATGTTTTTAGCCCCAAGTTGCCTCAAAAATTTTGGCCATCGTTTAAATGTAGTGAGTGCACTCTGCTGTGGTGGCTGTGGCTCAGGAGGTGGAGCAGATCATCTACGAATCCAAAGGTTTGTAGTTCCATTCCTGGCTGCTCCAGTCTGCTGTCCTCGAGCAAGATGCTGAACCCCAAACTGCCTTCCGATGAAACTGTCGGAGTATGAATGTGTGTGAATGTTAGACAGAAATCACTTTGTATGAATGTGTGTGCGATTGCAGATATGTTGAATAAAGTGCTTTGAGTGCTCAGCTAGAGTAGAAAAGCACTATAAAAGCGGGCGAAGACGACACAGTCACGAGAACGTAATGATGTCACAGTTTGACGTACCGTAGTGATGACCAGAAGCTACCGTAACAAATGAGCAAGAGTGCCATCAAAATAAAGTAATGACTCTTAACATAATGTTAATAATTTCACATACAAGTCGCTCCGGAGTATTAGATGCACCCCCTACCAAACTATGAAAAAATCTGCGACTTATAGTCCAGAAAATACGGTACTCTCATGAGTACAAATTCATTTCTTCCCATTAAGCGTCCATTGACCCTGCGTCCACATGGGACATCACATTTTGGCGCCTTATACAGTACTCCAAAAGTATGTAACAACCATGTAACAAAATACAACTTCCTGTTTGAAGAGCAAGCTAAGTTACATACAGGTCCATCCAATCACAGATGTCTAGGAGAAATTAAAAATGCATCGCAAACAGGAGCTCAGATCTCAGGAGGTTAAATAACCTAAAAAAAAAGTACCTGAGCACTGTGCATTTGAAACAAAACAAAAGTGCACACACAGCTTTGGGTTGAGTCAGAATGGATGTCTTTGGTGTTCAGCACATACTGTAGTATAATGTCATAGCTCAGCATTACTCAAGCCATAGCAAGTTGCTTGGGCCTCTCCTGAGAGGCAGCGAATGAAATATGAGCAAAGTGACTCAGCTGTAGGAAGAACCCCCCCTCAAAAAAATAAAAAATTCTGCGATGCAGGCTACGACACAAGTAAAAGATACACACAGGTGACCTCAGCAGGACTTAATGATGACATTCGGGCCCCCCTTATAGGAAGCATTAGAATGCTACAATTACTTTACACACAGGGAGCCACACAGACATCCACTCTCACTCTCCTGAGGATGCTTTCATCATGAGACACTGCAGAAGGAGAGTTTTCTGCTCTGAAAGACGAGCGCAGAGAGGAACAGCGGGACCACTTGGCCACCGTGTACCTTCACAGGTAGTGGAGGAAAACACAGATGGAATTTGTTTACCACACTTCAAAAAAGTCCCTCCTCCTTCCCATTTCATCTCAGTCACCCCCCGTGAGTTGAAACATCCTCCCGTTTCGCTACTTTGAAGTGGAGATGAGGTCACCAACTTTGGATGAGCCATCACAACTCCCCGCTGGGTTGAGATATTCTCCCCCAGGGGAAACACTACACCTTTCTAGGTATCCTGAGCACATGCTGTCCTGACCCTCCCCTCTTTCCCATGAATGATCTTGTTCTGCTGTCTGTCCACATGCCCGTGTGTCTGCGTGGCTAAAGCGATGCCTCAGGCCTGGGAAATCCACCACCAAATGAGCAGGAGTGAGGCCTCAGCTGCATTCCACTGGCTTTAAATGAGAATCCAAGGAGAAACAAGAGAGGCCCAGGAGTGCATGCAAATCAATATACACACAGTGAGTCAACAAGATACATTTGTTTCCATTAGCAGTGGTTTCTTTACACCGGTTTAATAAAATGTTTACTTGGCTGCTAGCAATCCAGTATTAAAGTCCTTTTAAACAAAGGAAAAGCTTATTTCAATCAGACGTGACTATATAAAGCTCTTCTTCATGTCATTGAACATTTGTTTACCAGGTCTCTATAAGAAATGCAAACACAGGGTGAGTCACTTGAGCATTTATTAACGGCTTCTCTGTGTAATCTCTGTTTCATCGCTGAACCAATGAGTCAGCGAGTTGCTTATTGATGTCGCTTATATATGCTGAATGCTTATCCAATTATCAAATAATCACATGTTGAGAAATCTCATTTTATTGCAGGGATAGCTCACCAACGTGCAGCTAAATTACTATATCACATTATTTTGCATGCAGAGAGATACAGTAAATGCATTAACCAAAACGCAGATTGTCTGGAACTGTTCAAAGGGAAAAGTTAGCATGGTGTGGAGGAGTCGAAAATATCATTTCTTAATGGCTTTTGCAAAAGCCAACTGTTCTGCATGAAACTGAATTACTCTTGCTATCATATAAACCAGTTATAACCTTGTCTACTGAAACCATTATTTTCATTATCCTGAAATTAATTGATAAATAGACCAAGAAGTAAACCACAAACGCAGTTATCTTCATGAGTTTGTCTTAAGGTTAATCCTTCTTTATTATTTTTAGAAATGCTGGCAGCTACTGTGAAGCAGCAGATGCTGGGATGGGATAGTATTGTTTTTTTTTTCTTCTATATTGCTTCATGTTTCTGCAAACCCACGGCTCTTCCATTCCATTTCTTTGTCTATTGTAGATTCCCATCATTCAAACAAAACCCGACTGACCTCTTTCTATTGTAGCACTTTGCTAGGCAACACTTTCATATAAATGTGCTCATATCATATTGGTCAAAATCACAAAGTGAGGCAACAACACTAAAAGAGGCCTGTTGTAGTTTCGACATTGTGCGATATTCTAATGAGACTCTTTTATACACGACACCTTTCTAGAGACTTGATTTTTTTTAGACTTTATTAAAGCTATGTAAGAGGGCACATTTGGGTTGCCAGGCGCCATCCTCTTTAAGCAGGATGAGGGATGTAACAGAAGCACAGACAGGTGGGAGGATCGTTCAAATGAGGCACCTTCTTGGTATTTCCATAGAAACTAGATGTTTAACTTAGAGCCACGTCTGTTTTTGGCAAAACGTCAATGTGCTGCTTCAAGCAAACCAAATCCTCGGAGCAGATAAGCAACAATATTAATGCCAAATAGTTTTAGTTCATCATACCAGTATCCTCACATGGTAAGAGTAGCGTCAGGTGGGTCAGATGGTTCCTGGAAGTGCTTAGCGGGCAGTTTGGGATATGAGAACATGAAGAGACCGAAAACGAGGTGTATTCAGGTGTTTTCAGCAATGCTGTGATAACTCGGAATGAAATGAATCATAACGACTAATTAATTTAAAGGCTTTCAGATGGGACATCAGGAGACTGACAGATGATCGTCACTGATGTCAACTGGCAGAATGACTCGACGAGCTAACGGGATGCTAAGTGTGTTTGTTTAGGAAACACACTGCTCACTTAACAGTTTAAAAATGAAATATTCAAATACAAAACAAATATATTTCACGTGTGATGGAGACAGAAATTTCTCTGTCCTGCATGTGGAAAAATGTGCTATTAAATCAGCACATTATCAGGTTTCAGGTTGGATTAAAACACATAATTCTCTGCATCGTGTCATCACGCTTGTTTTTAACTGTCATTATAAGACACTTTAGTGGTATTAAAATTCTGTTTCATCAAATACAAAAACATTTGATTTACGTATGTTTTGTCTTACAAAAGTTTCCCTTGGGGGAGAGAGTTATCACAATAAATGAACTATGTAAATCTCTAATAATAATAATAATAATAATAATAAAGTAGAAAAAATTATTAGCATGTCACACAGTTTTTGTGTGTCCTTTCCATGCTGTTGCCCTCATATGCATGAGGATGTTCCACTAACCCAGGGAAACAGTTATCCCACTGACACCAAGAGGAGGAAAACCAGCTGGCTTAATTTAGAAAGGACAATCTGAGCTTTGGATTAAAACAAATACATAAACGAATCATACTCAAGAGTCACATTTGAACTTCTTTTTGTTTCTCACACAGATCATTCCATTTGGAAGCACAATGCAGGGTGCTGTCTCCCTGCGGGGAGTCTTCGGGCTGATCTCCCTGGTGGTTCCGGCACCGAGAGGCAGTCAAGAGAAAGAAAAAGACAGAAAATATTCAACACAAATGGTCCCGGACAGGAAACTGCATTAGGTGTCAGGGTACGGTTTGTAAACATTTGGCATTTTACTCACTATTTATTGTTCTTATTCTATTGTTGTAAATGCATTATGTTGTGGAAACAGGTCTCTCTTGTAAATGAGACACTGAATCTCATATTTTTGAATTTAACCTTTATTTATACAGGTCGTCCCACTGAGGATTTCTTTTTCATTCACCTCCTTTCACCCTATTTACACATCACTCTGCATTTAATTAGTTTGTTGTGATTTGGTGCAATATAAATAAAATTAAATTGAGATGAAATTGCGCTCACCCAGATTACTATAAAATTATAATTTTATCTGAATAAGTCACACTCACTAATTTGTTTAAATAGATCAGACAACTGCATGCCATGTAATGTTTAGCTCAACCCAGCAAAAAGCCGCATTTTAAAGCTTTTTTTATTTTATTTCATGATACTGGATGAAATAATATTAAGATAAAAATAATTTACTATTAATTAATTGTCCCTGGTTACTATTATGTATTTGCCAGCCTTATCTGGCTGTCCGAAATCGACTAATGAAATGGTTGACAATCCAGTAAATTATTTTTATAAACGGGGCAATTTGTGGTGATAATATGTTGTCTTGTTTTTCTTTAAACATCCTACTTTTTTAAATGTCAGACATGACAATATAATGTAGTTAAAGCAAAATTACTGTCACATTCATGGATCATGAGCGCTGACCTATTCTATGCATATACCACCGTGTATGTGTCTACAGTATCAGTCAAATTTCTCTATATAAGGATGCAAATTCACCAACCGTACAGTAGATAATGTTGCAAGAGAGAATCCTGCATTGCTAAGGTGGGAAAGCAGGATAAAGTACATCTGAAGAAAGTAAAACAATTGTGTTGAGAGAGGAAAGGCAGTCAAGAGAAAACTTTCATTTTCACAGCTGTATGCCTTAGTTAATGGCTAACGCTAGCAAGGTGCTTTGAACCCAGCACACAGTCATGGATACACCAATCCACCATCACATTATGACCACTGACTGGTGAAGTGAATAACACTGATTATCTCTTCATCGTGGAACCTGTTAGTGGGTGGGAAATATTAGTGAGCGCACATTTTGTCCTCAAAGTTGATGTGGTTCAATGCTCAATGATGCGTGTAGGGAGTGAAGGCTGGTCCATGTAGTCCAATCCAAAAAAGGAGCTACTGTAGCTCAGATTACTGGAAGACTTAACTTTCTATCAGAACCTACATTATCAGAACACACAATGATTGTTGTGTATGGGGCAGCATATCTGCAGACCAGTCAAGGTTGCTATGCTGACCCCTGTCCACCAAAAGCACTAACCTTGGTTCTTCCCTGTCTGCTTTTCCTCTGATTCCCTGAGTTGCCTGTATTCACTGTGTTCAGCTGTGCCTCGTTCCCCACCTGTCTCCTGTTGTCTAATCAACCTTCTGTGTCAGAGCATTCTTCCTCCCTGTGTGTTGTCCTCTATGAGCTCTGTGGGTTTTGGTTTTGTTTAATTTAGCTTTCGTCATTTGTGTGTGCCTTCTGTCGGTTCAGCCTCATGGACTTCACCTTTTGACGATGTGTCATTCCCCAGCAGCCTTCTAGCATTGCTGAATACATGATCAACAACTGTGTTGCCCATTTAGCTACAACTCTGAATGACTACTGAATTCTTTCTGAGATGCTTAGCAGTAGAAGATGTCCTTTAAAGTATCACCTGTTGGTTAGTGGCAGCCGATTGCACCGAATGAATCCTCAATCAAGAAGATGCACTCACTTTATATTTCAGTCTAGCAGCAAGCTTTTAACATTGCTGTGCAGCGTGGCTTCTAAGTGAAACATTCAAAGACAAGACCAGCAGCCATTAACTGCATTTTCTTTGTCCTGTACCCTTGGAAATAAAAGCTGTCAACTAGTGCTTTCAGGTGGAAGCCAAGGATAGCCGTGCAGTTTTTTAAAACTTGAAGCAGTTGTACGTATCAACAATGAGACATATTTTCAAGTCAAGTGTTTTCCAAGTGAATATTTTTATGATTGAACGCCTAAAATACTCCGCATCTTGAGCATGAAGTTGGAAGCAGACATTCAGCCGTCTATGCACAAAGACGTGGTCTCAACACCAGTGCCAGAGCTCTCTACAGAGCTTTGTTTACTGGTTCTAACATCACCACTGATGCATTTTTTGCTGGAGGTGGAATCTCATCAATATACCACAGCGTACGCCCGCTTTTGGGAATTAACACTTGGTGCAATTAAGCCCCTCGCTATCACCATGTTCATTGCTCCCACTGTCACACTGCTTAAAGATGACACCAGAAATCAAAATGAACTGCCACTCAAGTTTGACAGATGTGCAGTCACGGACATCGGTTATGTCCCATCATCCTCGACAGCTATTGGGGAAGCTTTGCACTGATGCACCTACATGTGGCAGAATAGAAGCTCTGTTTAGAAATACCCACATGGTCTCTTCGTGGCATCGAGGTAAACATCTCACCCAGTAAAGACACTGCCATTATGACTTAGTAGGCAGGTTCCAATGCTCGTATTTTCAGCTCTCATATATTTTAGCTGTCATTACTGTAAACAGCCTGTGAACAGGTGAGAAATGAGAAGTGAAGCAGATGATTAATTTGCCTTCATGCATAAAGCAAACCTGGTTTCACTATCCTGCCAAGCAAAGAAACAACAGCACTTTTATGATTATTATTCTCTAAATTTACATAATCGCTCCTGTTTTTTTGGAATCAACGTGACAGATAAGCTTTGGGAAGCCAACAAAATTAATGGCTTTGAGAGATCTGTAATTCAGAGACTGATAAATATCAATAGTATTTATGATGTTTCTACTCTCATGAGTACCTGTAATTTAGTTAGACAACCACGCTATATAAGCCACCCAAAACATGTGCAGCATCAAAATACAAAGACAAATCTTTCAAGAGTAAAAATAAAATCATCCCTGTGTTTACGGCAAAAGTGAAAGGTGGGATTTGTTCCTGCTGAAGTCCTCTCCGGAGGGATCGGAGGACGGAATTTCAAGGAAAGCATTTTCAGCTGCAGAATTCGGATATCTGTCAGGTAAGTTTCTCTTACTTGTAACACAAACATCACTGTATAAATCATTCCATATTGTCAACAACACTGAATCCCATTTTTCATCTTTTATAGAAGCATGCATCATGACAATACACCTCCCCTCAGCCCCCGTGCAGGTAATTTTCCGCACAATGCTTCACATCATGCCATCGAGGATGACAATGGAGTGAGAGAACCTGTCTGCTCTTAGATACTGCTGTGCCGCACTGACAACAACTTATTAGCACAACATATGATTCATACATACTCCACAGTGTTCACAGATCCGTAATGCACTCATCTATTGTTCATCCTGTCCATAAATGTTGCAGAGATGAAATAGCTGGCTCTGGGGTCAGAGCAAGTAGTGAAGAGCTTTCTCTTTTTATGTGAATTATTTCTACAGAATTTAATATATGACAGGCTAATTCTCAAGAGACATTAGAAAGAAGGGTGCTTAAAGGAAATCAAAACAAATGCTCAGTTTAGTTATTAATTAGTTTCTACTATTTGTGACCTACAATACTAATATTTTGGTAATGGTAATATCTGATGAATAAAACGTATTATTACGATCACACTTATGATATTGAATAAAAAATTCTTCATGATTTCTTGGCATCATTTGAAAATGAAGGACATTCAGAGCGAAGAATGAGATCGAACAACTAAACTTGCAATGAAAACATCATATTGTTTTAATTTCACATTAATCTAGTTTCTAACCACAAAAGTCTAATTATGCATGTTATGATGTCTCCACATTGCCCAGGAGCCACCTAGCAGCAGGCTAACATGATCTATTGTTAGCATAAAAATTGTCAAAGCGAGGGGTGTGGCAGGCAGAGTTCGGACCCAAAAGATAACCTTCAAGTGGCTTCATTGCTGAGGTTAGCAGGCAACTAGTCAGAATATCAAAACTAAGAATCTTCAGACAAAAACAAGGAATGGACCAGCACGACGGACAAGACGAAAACACAGACATTATATACAGACCAGGTAATTAGACAAGTGGAAACAGCTGGGAGGGAAACACAGGAAGCAAGTGGCCTTTAGCTGGAAATACACAGTGGATAAAAAAAAGTTAAAGTGTGTATATTACTATATTTACATCAATTTAAAATGTAAGGATAGGACAAAATGCCAAAACATAACTGGTATTGTAGTTTTAAGGTTTCAATATATGATTTCATACAAGTCCAGGACTAGTTAAACAGTCTGTTTTCTAATTAATGGATGCAGCCACAAATGCTACTGTTAGCTTTAAATGTAGCACTCTTGTCAAAAAGGGCCACTGATATCCTAAAATTCAGGCTTTGAAACAAATGCTAACAAATAATTGGTTGGTGTCATATTGGCTTTGATGTGAAAGCATTTCTGGAAAATTCGGTAAAATGAAGCTGAAGCTGCCTGTAACTATATTGTGGCTCAGGAAGCAAAGCAGGTCACCTACTAATCAGAAGGTTGGTGGTTTGATTCTGGGCTCATGGAAGTGCTTGTGAATAAGCGCTTTGAGTGCTCAGGTAGAGTAGAAAAGTGCTATATTTACCATTTACTATGGGCCATTTACATATGACAATGTGGCTGAAGTAGCTTACATGCTACATTGTTGCTGTACATTGTTACATGATTCAGTATTTTGTTTTGGGTAAATTTTACTTTTTGCCTTTAGATTAAATCAAAGCAAGTGTTCTGTTTCCCTCACGGTTTACTAATTCATTCTTGTGGTTGATGCACCAATTCTTTACCATCGCTTCCCATGAAAGTGTGTGTTAGAGTTATTTAGGATTTTTTAAATCAAAGCCTCAGAAAAATATTGACAGGTGCCTTGATCCTGTAGCTGGAACAGGTAGGAAGCTGAAGCACTGTATGTGCCATCAGCGACAGGTTGAGACACCTGTCACTTGTTATTCTATCACATTATTAACCCAATTTAGTGTGTGTGTGTGTGTGTGTGTGTGTGTGTGCAGAAGTGAGGACGTGCTTGTGATCTTTCCCAAATCAAAAGGAAAAGAAAGAGAGGGAGAGCCACAAAGCCTAGCCGGCAGGACCCATCCGCCCCACCTCCATCAATGTCCCCACCAGCCCACCCAGCCAGGAGAGAATACAGCAACAGAGCCCCCACACAGCTGCCATGAGAGTTACTGAGTTTTTAATATTAAATTCACCTGGTATTTTTTCTCGATCTAGTTGAGACCATTTTTTGACTGCCATGCAGAAGTGCACCATGAGGATTCTTTTAATGTAACCCTTCACTGATTCCATCCACCCATTCTCTTCTGTTTATCCTTGTCAGGGTTGGGGGGAGGGGGGCTGGAGCTTATCCCAGAATCTGGAATGATTGCTAAATCTGTTCTTTTTTAATTGCTGATAAAGCTCAAGTGAATTTAAAAAGGTGATGGTCTAATCCTTTGGAGAAAAAAACTCGCACAGAGAAATGCTTCCATGTGGCGTGGTTACACTCTATATGTACATGAACGAATGATTCATACTCTTCAGTGATGTCCTTTTTAGAAACAGGCCTTTGGGTTGTTGCCATGAACTCAATAATTAATCCTCTACCATGAGATGTTCCTTGGCTCCATCATTGCAATATAGAAAATGTGATTGTGAGCAGGGATGTAACATTTTCTAAAAAAATCACATATGGCATAAATCATAGTTTAAATTAGATTCCAATCAACTCTCACCCAAAAGTAATATTATATGGTGACAGTGTCTTGTCATTACTCAGATGTTGTTCCTGGAATCTGCTGGAGCCATTCTTCCAGTTTGGGGGTGTTCCGATTACCATGGAGACCACTGTTACCTTCATCTTCCACATCCTTTCTAGTTCTTCTCTAATTGCTGGTATTTATCCAGCTTCTTATGTTTTTTCTTCTTGATGTTGCCGTCACTTATACACATACACACACACACACACACCTCCAGTTAAAGGGTCAGCAGGTCATCATTTATCTTGTTTGGTGTTTGTCAGCCCTCATCCACCAGAACAAGTGACAGTGTTATCCGCGACTTCTCTGGGAATTCATGTGGCTCGAGGGCCTACCCATAATCATCACTGTCATTGTCAGGGCAAAGCACAAAATGTCCATTACTGCCCCCACTGAATGGTCGACCTGACCTCACAGCGTCCCTTGTCATGAACATCACTCTATTTGGCCCGAGATCGTCTCTTCTCAGGGAAGTGATACTGTAGCAGTATAGTTGCTGTTATTCTCAGTGACATTTTGTCTCAGTTGAGACAACTATGATCCTGCTCGTATGATGGGACACCAACTCTGAGGTTTCAGTTTATTGTGAAAGTGGAATGAATATAAAGTAATGTTAGATGACACTGATGTAGACGATTTAGCAATTAATGAACTGGGAATGAAATTCAAAGCATGGGATCATTTCAGCAGGGTAAAAGACAACCCCAAAAAAGTTATCATGCAACCCAAAAGTAATGTAGAATATCCCAGCTTACATAGCTTTCCCCCTCCCTCTTTTGGTTTATTTTCAGTATGTACCTGGCCTGCTGTGAAGGCAGTAAAGAGACTATATGATTGATGCCATTCAAATGCAAATCTACCTCAGAAACAGGCCTTGAACTCCATCATCTGTGCTCTACACTGAAAAAGGCCACCTTGAATTCTAATAATGAACTTGTGATATATCTCACAAGAACACTCTGCAGCTTAGAGTTTATTGATGTTTATTATTTAATTCCTTAGCCGGGACATTTTCTGCAGAATACTGTGAATGCTTGTGTGTCCTCACATTGCTCCTTCCTCCTTCTCTGTATATTGTGAAGCCAGCTGTGCGTACAGCACAGTTTGCCCTTTCACAAGGACCTCAGCGTGCTGAGCTTCCCGCGGTGTTCTTTAAACAACTAGGGATCACTACAGGAATGATGATGATGTGCTTCATCATTGATCAAGGTTACTGGCAGATAGCAATGGACTTTACTCATATTTTCATTAATCAGCCAAACACTGAATGTTTCCACATGTCTATTATAATAATTTAAAGACATACCTGTACTTTCTCTACAAAAGTAAAGTATAGAGATGATTTGGAGGAATTATCGGATTCGGATAATGTTTTGGATTATTAATAAAGTGTTTAGACACAGCTGTTTTGAACCAGTTATGCTCCTGAAATTTGAGCGTAAAAAAGAAGACATTCTTGGTATAGAATTGATCCAGCACATATCCACTTCACCTAGCCTGAGGTTACCCTGCGGCTGCAGACGGAATGACCATTTGCTTGCAGTTACTGCTTCCCGGGAAGACAGTAAAGCTAGCCAGTGATTCCCTGAGGGCGCTGAGCTTTGTTAGATCCTATCTGTCACCTACCTACCTAACACTCAATGGACCAGGTTAGGTTTATCATCAAGACTAATATCTGCCATCAAAGAATCACATCACCAAACTAAGTTAGGGGTCGAGCTGAGACCTCTGAGACCTCTCTGGTATGTTCAGCTTTTATTTAAGGAGAGAAATAAAGGTCATGAAATGATGACTACCTCGAAGCACAGTATACTCTATAAATGTTTGACGAGCAAGCAGAGGGAGGCAGAGCCCTTACTTTGGGGGAAATGTTAGAAATACAGCAGCTGCTGACTAAAATTAAATATAGCCACTTCTGTTAGTGTCATCAGTCCCTTAAATGTTTCTCTCTTAACAGCCAGTCAAAAAGGCTAAGTAGAAGAGAGAGAAATAGTAGGCCATATATTTAAGAATAATTCAGTTTTAATGTGTTTGTTTTAAACTATTCCGGTGAAATGAAGTTGGCATTCAAGGCTCCTGGAGGCTGAATCCTGAAGACACTAGATGCTGTCTGACTGCTATTTGAATTCTTCAACATGGAGATTTCTGGGTCTGAGTGAAATATTTTCCATCATTTCACTTTTACTGCAGCACATCTGATCATTTCTATTTATCCATTATTTTGGTTTATTCTATTCAATTTTATTTATACAGCGCCAAATCACAACAAACAGTCCTCTCAAGGAGCTTTTTATTATTAAGGTAAAGACCCCACAATAATTACAGAGTAAACCCAACAATCAAAACGACCCCCTATGAGCAGCACTTGGCGACAGTGGAAAGGAAAAACTCCCTTTTAACAGGAAGAAACCTCCAGCAGAAGCAGGCTCAGGGAGGGGCAGTCATCTGCTGTGAGGAGACATGCTGTGGAAGAGAGACAGTGTCATGCCCTGGGCACTTTGCCCAGCATTTTGAGTTTATTATTCTGTTTTTGATTTCTGAGTTTAGTCCTCCCCTGATCTTGTTCTTTGTTTAGTTTCCTCTGTGCTGTCTGTGTGTCAAGCCTGCGTGGTTATGTGTTTCCTGTTTTACTTTGAAAGTGTCTTAGTCCCTGTGTGCTGTTTTCAGTTTTGCTTCCTCCCGGTCTCGTCAGTGTGATTGTCTACACCTGCCGTGTGTCCAGCTGTTCCCAATCCTCTCGTTACCCTGTCCTGTATTTAAGTCCTTGTCTCTGTCAGCTCTGTTTCTCCATCCGTCTGTGTTTCTCCTTCCCCCTGTGATGCTCTCGCCGTTTGTTTTCCCTCCGCCATGGTTTTTCCTCCATCATATGTCCCTGAGCTCCTGGTTTGATTTTGATTGTTTTCTCCTGGTTCTCCCTGCCTGTTGTTCACCCCTCAATAAACTCCTTTTAGTTTACCCCAGTCTCCAACCTGCTCCTTTCTGAGGTCCCTTTCACTGCCTTCCTACGACCATCCCTGACAGACATGGATTAATAATAAGTAATGAAAAAATGCACAATAGGGTATAAACAGAGTAAAAAGAGGTTAATGAAAGGCAATGTGACCTGATCACTCAAAAAGAGCTTCCTTCACTCCCTGTTGCATGATTCTGTTTAAACAACCTAATGACAACAACAAAAGCCACCCAAAGAAAGTGAGGAGGAGTACGTCTGGGAGTGAAAAGAGGATTTGACATCATGTGCACACTTCTGGGAGTCAGATATGTCAGCATAACTTGGAGAGGCCCCATGTGAATTTTTAGACCAACAGACTCTAGAATCACCTCTAGGCAGGACAGTCCACTCCTGGAGGTGGTCTAACACAGTGAGTGGAGCATTAGAGGACAGGAAGCTAGTTTAGTTTTTTTTCTAGAAGGTGCATTGCCTTGTATAGCGACAGGCTCCATATGCAGCTACTGTTGTCATGTTTCAATCAGTGAAAGGCAGCTTTTCATCCAGTGTTGATCAGATAAGAAATCCCTTTATTAGTCCCATGATGGGGGAAATTGAGTGTAGCAGCGGCAAAGGTATTGTACAGAGGACAATCAGTAACTAGGATACAATAAGATGAAGTACCAGAGGTAAAATAAAATATAAAAGTATAAGAAAGAAATAGAAAGAATCATACAGTACAGTATAGACAATGTGACTTGACATTCTGAGCAGATAAAGCTCAAACATGTTATAAGTCAAAGTGGCATGTACTCACAAACGTCCCCAAAGATGGAAAAAAATAAAATAAAAGCTTAACTGTGTTCTTTTTAAATGTTATCAGTACATTTCTAAGGTTTTGAATAAATTCACATAATCACAGTATTTAAAGTCTCTTGTTCTATGCTCAGTCTAACCATGTGCGTCTTTGCTCGACAAATAACAAGGTGAATGAATTTGCTTGTGGTGTTTCTGAAATCCTGGTTAGCACGACCCTCCAGTTCTGCACACCTGCTTTTCTCATCATTGGCTTTAGTTCCTCAAGATGTTGTAATTAGTTGGAGATATCGTTCGGGCTAAAGGGAGCTCGATAAAGCAGATGTTGGGGGGGTTTGCTGATCCGTGAGGTTAGAGGAAACTGAATACAGATGTAGCTGATGAGCTGCTTCTTCGCATTTAAGCACATTCAAGCACATTCAAGCACAGGTGGGGGATACAGTATCAAGGCAGTAAGGAGCAATTTGCTTGTTAAAGTGCCAAAAGTTAAACTGTTATCTTGTAATTCCTGGAAATAGTGTCTGAGTTTAAAATCACAGTGTAATTGCAAGAAACCAGTAAGCATCCAATCTTAAAATGGAACACTTTTGCAAAACATGACAAAGCTGCGTTTATCTAGCTGCAGTGGAATTCCACATGAGCATCAATACGCTCATTTTACTGGACACAAGATGAGGTGCATGTTATAGCAGGCAAATCACTTAATTCTGTGCAAAAATCTGTGCTACAGCTTCAGCCAACCCAGTTTCTGGTGTTCCTGAACATATTGGTGAATACTTTGTTCCAGTGACCTGTCAAGAGGGGGGGCAAGAGGTGGCACTATTCCCCCGAAATATGATTGCCCCCCCCCCCTTTTATTTGATTTCAGGTGTTACAATCACTTCCATGGCCACAGGTGTAAAAAATCGAGCACCTAGGCTTGCAGATTGCTTCTCCAAACATTTCAGTTTGGTACATAATAGGATGCAACCTGGGCAACAAGTCCAGTCATGAAGTTTCCTTAGTACTAAATTATAACAAAGTGGAAGTGATGAACTCAGCCACGAGGTGGTAGGCCACATAAGAGCGGGTCAGTGGATGCTGAGGCGCATAGTAAACAGAGGTCGCCAACTTTCTGCACAAAGCTTCGTGGAATGTGTTTCCATGGCTGAGCAGCTGCATCCAAGCCTTACAGTACATCACCAAGTGCAATGCAAAGCACACTGCCACTCGACTCTAGAGCAGTGGGGACGTGTTCTCTGGAGTGATGAATCGTGCTTCTCCATCTGACAATCTGGTGGATGAGTTTATGTTTGGCAGTTGCCAGGGGAACAGCACTTATCTGACTGCATTGTGCCAAATGTAAAGTTTGGTGGGGTTGTATTTAATGAGTTGGGCTCAGCACCTTAGTTCCAGTGAAAGGAACTCTTAATGCTTCAGCATACCAAGACATTTTAGACAATTTTATGCTCCTAACTGCACACCACACCACAAAGCCGCTCCATAAAGACATGGATGAGCCGGTTTGGTGTGGAAGAACTTGACTGGCGTGCACAGAGTCCTGACCTCAACCTGACAGAACACCTTTGGGATGAATTTGAGCAGAGACTGTGAGCCAGGCCTTCTTGTCAAAAATTACCATAAACACTCCTAAACCTGTGGAAAGCCGTCACAGACGAGTTGAAGCTGGTGGGCCGACATCATATTAAACCCTGTGGATTAAGAATGTGATGTCACTCAATATGATGAGTGAATAATTTAGCAAAATAGTGTCCAGGTGCAAAAACGTCGGAACTATTATTTAACTGGGGTCAAATAAAGTACGAGGTCTAAATAGTCATCAACACAATTATTTTTAAATAATGTTCAGACTCTTGCAGAGTTTCATGTAATATATTTGTATGGGGGCCCGGGGTATGTAAGCCTAAAAAATGCATTAATCTATTGAGCTGCAACAATTAGAGATGAACTTTGAGAAGATCGTCCTTCCTTCAACTAGTTGAAGTGATAAATCACAAGTTCTAGGAAAATGTTCCGTCAGGTTTTAGACTGCGTCACAGTTCCGAGCCGCAGATGATCTTTCAATGATCTTTCAAGAACTGCTGACACTGGTGAATGTTCAGTCTTTTTACTGCTTAAGTGAACTCTTTAAGACATTGCGCCATAAAATTCAGATTCAGAGACTGCAGCACTGGGTTGGCAAACTGCTCTGCATTGGTTTAGTTCATATATGACATATATAATTCCATCCTTTATCGGATGTTTATCCGCGGCCAGGTCACAGAGGCAGCAGCTTAAGTAGAGAAGCCCAGACCACCGTCTCCCCAGCCACCTCCTTCAGCTCGTCTGGGGAAACACCAAGGCTTTCCGAGGCCCGGAGATGTAATCTCTCCAGTGTGCCCAGAACACTTCATGCACCCAGTAGGCATCTGATTCAGATGCCTGAACCGCCTCATCTGGCTCTTTACTATATGTTTGGGCGTGCCCAGCCTGTCCAGCATCCTCCCCCTTTCAGAGTCATTTGTGCAACCCTCCACCACCCCAAGAGCTCCTTCCAAGCCTCCATCTTAGTCTCCACCACCAGCGTCTAGACTCCTGGGAGGTCCTGCCCTAAATCTCCACTGGGATTCCTTTCTGCTTCGATTGGCCAAAAAACGTATCAATAAATTGTTACATGTCCCAAAAACATCCCTGCTTTGTATACTATTGTTCATAAAGTTATATACTTAATGTAAACTGGCTGACTGAAGTCATAAAATTATTACTTTAAAAATATTAGTTATTATTGCTAAATAGCCCAAGTAGGACTTTATGATCAGCAGCACTTGTGTATTTACAGGAGACTGAATGAAACATCTCAGTACTCCAGAATTCATTATGAAACTGTAGCAAAAAAATGACATTTTGCATGTTCCAGCAACTTGAAGAGTACAGTAACCGAAATCCCATTTTCCCCATAAGCAGATCAGGATAATCCTCAGCTGGAATGACAGAGTAAGTAAGTGTGGACATGGAGAGATGGATATAATCTTCTTACGTGTTGGCACAATACAGGAGACTGGGAGTTTTAGAGCTGATGACTCACCTTTGCTGACCCATGTCAAACACCATCACAGTGTGGGAGTAACACAGAGGAAGATGGCATCAGAAAACACTGTCAGGATGCCACAGCAAACTTTCAAAGTTGCCTAAAAGTCAATACTGCAGTTGGTTCATTATGCTGGTTCTGTTTTTTGGAGCACATCTTAACAAACAAGTAACTCTCCGGTGTGCTAACGTCGAGTTATATCCATTAGTGGATTTTTAAAAGGATTAACATGAATGACTGTGACTCCACGCTGCATGCATCTGTCTGCAGAAGCAGTTTCCAAACAGCCTGACATGAACCTGAACACAGCGGTGGGAGGGAAATCTGAGTTTGCACCAGCAGCCAAAAATACAGTGGCTTTTCCTGTCATGTAGGAGCTTGGCACTCTACTGAAGATGTTAGTCACTGGTACATACAAACACCCAGGCAGCTGCGTAATGTACTGAGGTACCCCTCCTGAAACATACTGCAGAACACTCCCACGCCAGCGTGTGTGGTGATGCTCCACTGCCGTTTCTTCTTCTGTTGTTCTATTTTCAGTAAATCTGAACATTATTTGGGGAAATGAATAAACTTCTAAATGTAAATTTAATGTTTCAAACTTTGCTTCAAAAATGGTTGAGGTTTGAAAACCTAAAAAGAGGCCAAAGGTTACTGTAATTCTTGGAATATTTATACAAAGGCAACATTTTCATCCGCAAATTCTTCTCCAGGGAAGGAAGACATCCATCCATCCATCCATCCATCCATCCATTGTGCATAAGAGAATGAGCAACAATTTCAAATGCGTTTAACTAAAAACTATTACTTGGACTCAAAATGACACTGTACACACTTTACTGTACATGTTTTATAGTTGCCATGAAAGACAGGTGAGAGAAAGCTGATGGTTGCACAAATGTCCTTGGAGTCATCATCAGCATCCTCACAGTGGGCGCTCGTGGCCAGGGGAGAGGACCAAAAAGATGATGTCTGATATGAAGGCAGGTATCGCAGCGTGGGTGCTTGTCGAGATCCACAGCGTCGCCTGCCATGCAGGGACGCTTCTTCTTAGGCAACTCTTAGCAGGTGAAGTCTCTGTGAATTAGAAGTTCTGGTTCTATGGCTGGCTGCCACCTGGAAGGCCTTTTCCATTGTTTTTAATGTCAGTTTTCCTTCTGTTTTGTGGTTCCTGACAGGAAGTAACTCATTTAGAACCAGAACTCTGCTATTTTGGGTGTAAACACACAGAGCTCTGCATTGTTGGGAACGTGCCTGATGTGCCTGCTTAAAGCAGTGGGCATTCATTCACTGCAGATTCAGGCAACAGCTGACAGTAATCTGTGATAGCTTCACTTACCCCTTTTCTTTTTTGCACAGATTTTCATTCTTTCTGCACCGCCGTGTGTGAATTCATGTTTCTTTTAGGGCTAATGTTCAGATTTCACACACTAAAGTTTTCGGGGGGGAAAAAAACATTTATTTTTCTTCACATTATCAATATTTCACCCTTTTTCTTGAGCATTAGCTCTGACATGTTTTATCAAAGGAATCGCAGAAAGGTGGAAAATGGTTTTGTGTGTTCCAGCTGCACCTACTTTTCCTGAAACCTTGAAGACATTTCACAGCTCATCAGAGGAAACTCAAAAAGGAGAGATTGCTCCTATGCTTTCATGGTCATCCTCAAAACCACTGCAAGCCTGTATCCACACAGCGGGGCACAAATCAATTCTGTATAATGCCTCAAGAATAATGTAATTGGCTCGAGGACCCTTGATGATGATCCTGAAGATAAAGGAGGATACTGTCCTCCCCCCCGTCTCTGCTGCCCTTGGGTACCGTGATCCTCTTTGACTGAGTAGCTGTCATGCTACGCCCTCCAAGCGAAATCATTAGTGTGTTATTATTGATTATTATTCATTAACCTGCGGTCAGTTGTGGGGCAGATAAACAGGGAGAAGTGACTGAACTCTCCAATGAGAACAATAACTCTGTTTAAATGAGAAGGCTCTGTGACAGAGTGACGTGAGGGAGGAATTCATTTGTAAGATGTGGAAGTTGAGTCACGCTTCTCAGGTGGGAAACCTGCCTGCAAACTGTGAGCCATTGTACTGTACGTATGTCTTGTCAGACTCTCTTAAGCAAAGCTTTTTGACTATTTCATGTTGAGGCCTGATGTCCGTAAAAGTCAGTGCAACAGTTTATCCCAGCTGTAGGATTTGTCTCAGATGTGAATGGTTCTCCGTCATGTTGAAAAGGCCTGCTGATTTATGATGCTCATCAGTCAGAGAGCAGTCGCACTATTAGAAACCAACAAGACGAGTTTGTCACAGGAGGCTCAGTCTGCTGGGGGTCTTCCCATGCTGCACTGCCCTCTTTTCAGTCCCCCTGTGTTTACAGTATATACGTCTACAGCAAGTCATTAACTTTAACTCCTCTCTCACAGCGCTTTGTCTTTGGTCTCTTTCTTCTCTCCTTTTCCCCCCTTTGTTTCTCTTTTCCCTAATCAACCTGCCGCTCTTTGAGCCTCGCTCTGCTGGAGCTAAAAAGGCAGTTTGTCCACAAGTTGGGATGTTGAGGTTGTTGATGTTTTCTCTATAATACTGTAGGTACTGTGCAAAGCTGCTGTTTGAATTGCAGGTAACTGAAACTGAAATAAATTTAATTTGTACTGTAATATCCATAGACTGTAGTTAAAAGATGGACAGAGAGACATCACTGATTGTCTAGTTTAGTCCTGGTATGAAGCCTGGATCCGAGGTTTTCATTGCCAAACAATTTGTGATAGACAAATTGTTGGATGATCTTTTTGTCTGACTCTAAAAAACTCTAATTTACAAACTGAAATTTATATTAAATTCAATATCACTGAAGACCAAAAACTTATCGGGAAAATGTTTTTTTTCTTTGAGTTCACAGAGTGTGAGAGCCAGAACCAGAAGTGCTCTTTTGCCTCCTCATGCAAGTTTAATGCACTTTGTCCTTTATTCACTTTTTAGGCTTAGAAGCTTACATTCATATTTAGCTTCTGTGGGAAATGATTCAATTAATTTCTATTTTTGTAGAAAATCTGACAAACATACCAGCCACAGCCAGTTCAAAAAGTCAGTCATTCTTCAGTATCAAGCTGTAATGTTCTGCAGCTGGAGACTGAAGTCTTATGGAGGCAGAGCAGTAAAAAGCTTTGTGCTCTACATCTCTGCGGTGCAATCTGAGAGAAAATGCAATCTAAGGTGCTTGCAGGCACATAATCAGATTGAACTGCCATTTTATTTAACTTCAGTGTGTGATACTGATGTTGTGGGCAGAAATGTGTTTTTCCCTTCTGCCTTTGAGTAGCAAGTAATGTATTCGCCCTGTTCTTCAACATTATGTTCATTTAAAGTAGTAAAAGGATTCTTTTATTTTCTCTTTGATGTCGATCTTAATGCAGCATCACAAAACCTGTTTCACTAGAAGTTTAAAGTCCCAGGTTGTTGAGTCATTTTAATATTGAGAGAGTGATTGTGAAAATAAAAATTACAATAGTCTTACAATGATTCCAGCCTCTTTAGACTGATCTCAAACTGATTCAAGTACAGTATGCCTCCATACCTCCTCTCTGCTAAATATTCAAAAATCATGAATGAACCATCATAACACATATAAGAGTAGGTGCACAACCTGTCATACATTACTATTGAGCTACTTCAGTTCTTTATCATTCTGCTTACTTAAAGCATAACTTTTACATATCATTGAATAGCTGCTGTGACAGTTTGCCAAAGATTTACAAACCTCACAAAGGATGCAAGTTACAAAGACTTAACACCCACAGACAGAATCCAAACAAGCCAGTCCATCCAAAAACAATCAAACACATCACAACGATCAGCCAACAAAAGTAATTCAGTTCATTTCAAGGCCTTCAGCGCCTTCATCTGAAAAATAAACAAAAGCAATATATTTCAGATCATCATCATCTATAAAAGGGAAAACAAAACAAATCCACCAATCTCCTCAATCCAGTTTCAGTCAGTTCAAACACACAGCTCCACCCCTGATACAGTGTACAGTATCCTACCACAACCAGCTGGTTAGACCTAACTATAGCAGGTCGAGATGGCTACAGAGAACTCGCTTCTTCAAATCCGTGGCATCCCACTGGTCGGCACCTGGCATACATCGACGTAAGCTCAGGGGGGGGGAAACAAAATAAAACACAGGTGGCCATATTTAAGAGGAGGGCCCTCCAGCTGTCACACTGTCACAAGCCCTTGCCAAGTGTGTTCACATAACACTGATCAAGCCAAGTGTGTCAGTGCCAAGTAGACATCACCTGACTTTACCTGGATTTGAAATGTGCTGTGTGTGGCAACATTCTTCCACTGGTGCACCGGCAGCAATTTGTTTCACTTCAACCAGGGATGACAGCTTTGCCCGAGCTGATGATGTCAGCAGCTATTGCGACAGAGAAAAAATGGAAAACAGAAACCAGGAGTATGATTGAAAAACATGGACTCATCAGCGTTTCCATTGTTCTAAAAGAAACAGAAGAAAAACAAGCTTGTCTTTGAGAGTAAAGTTTGCAGTCTAAAAAAGAAAGGCATGTTTACAACAGCTCACTCGGGTTTAGCTTATTGTTGCAGTTGCTCGTCAGTTGGTTCAATTTTAAAAGGATATCTAGTCTTTCAAATACACTATAGGGACAAAAACACTGGGCCACCTGTACATTACACCTACAGGAGCTGCTCGGCTGTGGAAAACCATGCCGTGAAGCTCCCATCACACCGCTTTTGTGCTGATGTCAATGCCAGAGAAGGTTTGTAGCTTGCAGTTGCAGAGTGGAGTTTGCAGAAGAGTAAACTGGCTGGTACACAAAGATCTGCGGCACAGAAGAATCACACAGTTATAGCAGAAATAACACCGGGAAAAAATAAACTGGACACTTGGCTTGAGTGTCTAACTACCAGAAAGGGATGAACTAGCTGGGAATGGCATACTGCAGGAGTTAATGAGGTCATGCAGCAACAGGAGAAAGATAGACTCAAGCAGCACGAAGAAAGAAAAACCAACAGGACCACAGAACATAAAAGAGAGGAGGAAACAAACAGAGAAAAAAACACTGCAGGCTTGGCCATGACAGATATGTTTCATTGGCCTGAATTAAATAAATCACACTGCCTCATTTTCTAAGAAGCACTTGTCCTGCGTCCTTTTTTCTGGCTCTGCGCTGAGTGGCAGCAGCTCCTGTTGTTTTCTGTTTGTTTGTTTGGTGACAAAGCCAGTAAGTTAAAAGAGTCCGTTTTCCTTTATTATTGTGCTTTTTTCTGTGGTCGAATGGCTTCTTTTGTCTTGCACTGTCAAATATTGCAAGTCTACTGCACTTGCACTTTCCCATCTTAATATAACCTTTGAAGAATCTTCAAATCAGAGAATCTTCTCCAGCTGATCATGATGGCACTACTACTGCCCTGAGCTAAATCTAGAGGAGCTGCATAGATGATGATGATGATGGGGTGTCAGGGTTGGAGCTAAGGAAGGCTAACAGAGGGAAATATAAAACTTCTGTGTGACCGTGGGTAATAGACTGTTTCTGTTAGCTGCAAAATCTTTTTGTATTGATTTCGTCCATTTCAGCAATTCCGATCAAATTTTGCATGAACGTACTGAATGGATTCTTCCATCAGCTGACACAAAGGTTATCCAAATGACCGTTGTCATGGTGAATGGATAAGCCAGACCACTTACCGGTCAGGACAGATGCAGGAATTTTTCTCTGCGTCATGACAAAATACCTGAATTTATCTGATTTTACTTGACAGAAATATCAAATGCAAACACATTTGTCCCTCCAGTTTCTTTGTACACACTTGGGGGAAGTAACTAGAAACGCATGCAAGGAAATGACTGTTTCCCATGTTTACGATGCCGACCCTTAAAGCCCTTTTCTGCCTCATGACAAAGAATCTGAATTTCTTTGTCAGACTTTACTTGTGAGCCTTCAGTGGTGCAGTGGTAACATATTTGACTGGCAAGTGTAAAGTTGCTGTGCTGATTCCAGTCAAAGACACAAATCCCTTTTTAGGGTTGCACCCGATGCAAAAACACTGCCAAATCAAACTTACGACGCTACCTGCTGTGGGGACCCACTGTGGCAGCGGAGTGCTGACAGCAGCTTATGTTATTTGTTAGATTTTACTGACTAATGTCTTTGCTGTATTATATCCAGATTTTTATTTGCTGAGCTCTTTTTATCATATCACATTTTTCTATGTAATTATGTTCATTCTTTTAGGTAATTATTACCTTTTGGGGCTGTTTTGTGTACTTTATATAAGTTATAGCTTATGTTTAATGATTTGGCTACTGTGGCTACTTCTTTGCATTGCTTCACACACTCGTGGTTTAATGAAATTCCGTGTTATTATGAAACATTACAATTGCTTGTTTCTACAGTAAAGTTGCAGCTGATCTAATAACACTGGCAGGATGTTTATCTGATGTTTTCTGTTGCCTTTAAGCTGTGCTGTGATGTTCCATGACCTCACCACTTACTTTTTGAGAAGAGTCATATAAACTGAACCTATATTATGATAAGCCATGGCTGCAAAGTAATGTCATTCAAAACTTCTTATGTACTATAACTAGAAGTCCAGCTTTTATATTATACAGGTATTGTACCTGGAAGGGCTCTGCTTCGATCCTGCAATTGGCTGGATAGAGATGGTGATAAATGTGGCTAGTGAAAGATCAGCACTTAACCACTGAAGTGAGGTGAGATGCCTTTGAGCAAAGACCTCACCCACTGGTCAACAGGTTTATTGGGCAGCTTTGAGGTGTGAAACTGAGCAGCGTTCCTGAAAAAGAAGTGTTGCTCTCTGTGCAGCCATCCGGCATAAATAAAAGAGACTACATGTTGCTGCTTTATTTAGATCAATCCAGTGGAAGGCCAAGTACATCCTGACAGGTCTTTTTTCAGTAGATCTGGGAAACCTTATGAAGAGCTGCAGGTGGAAATCACTTATGGATTTTAAACATATTTACCCAGACTATATAATTTCATGCCAAAGGCATGGATGAGGCAAACAGGTTTTTTTCTTGTAATATTTCCAACATATTATCTATGACAGTTTTTTTTTTTTTTTTTTCAGGTTTTCCCCTGGCGGTTTTAAAGGAACCAAACTGCCCATAA
>VOQJ01015647.1:51727-68601 GCA_015052665.1 Apistogramma diplotaenia
GATGATGTTCCTGGCGACTAATATCTTAGTCGACTAAACAAGGAAAAAAATGGACTAATCAACTTGTTTAAAACTACGGAGCACTCAGGTATCAAGTTAAAATTTAGGGCTGTATAATGGAAAATGTCAAAAACTGTCTGAACAAAGGCATTCGAAACCGTTAATCACAGTCTTCAAAAATAAATCACACTTATGGCCTCGGCACACGGGGAGCGACGAACGACCCGCATCGCCACTGTGGTGAAACCGAACACACGGAGGCGACAGCGACGGCAGCTTTGCGAATCGCACTCTTGCGTCACTCGTCTCGAAAAAACTTGATTGGTTATGAAAGTGGAGGGATTTTGACATTTTCAAAGCAGTCCGTGTCAGACAAGATAATAAAAATGAAGAGTCAGAAGATTTTACTGGAACTGACAGAAATCTTACTGTTAAGTTTCCTCTACAAAATAAAAAACAACCTTCCTATATCACAGACAGGAAACAGCAGGGCGAATATCACTTTATGGCTGATGAAGATAAATTCAGAGCCTTTTTATTTATCGCGATAGCCCCTGTGTGAAGTGTCATATAATATTGGAAAGTTAAACACAGCTAAAATGATGCGTGCAGCATACTCTCCTCTCATTGGTCAGTCAATGAAACCCTCGCTAATTGGTTTAGAGCCCGGCGACAGCGGCAAAATCTTTCAACTTTGCTTCATCGCGTCGTCTGGTCGCACGTGCACGCATGTGAACAATGCTACGATTCATGACATGCATCAAACAATACAATAGCATCCATCCATTTTCTTCTGTCTATCCGGGACTCAGTTAGCCTGAGCAGGGAAGTCCAGACGTCCCTCTCCGAACATACTGATTGGATTCTTCCATCAGCTGAACTAGAAATGACATGCTTACGATGCTGACCCTTAAAGCCAGTGGGTTTTTTTTTCCTGTTAGGCTGCAACTCACCAACAAAAGGCCTGAACAGGAAGTGGGTGAAGCTTCTCTGCTCACAAGCGAAGAGAAATGTGACTGAGATGACCATATAAGGAGATTACCTCTTTTAATGTCATCAAGGTCCAAGAGTAGAAAAATTGCCTGAAGCCGGATGATTAGAGCAAACGGGAGCATTTGTCTCACAGGGGCTTTTTTGAAATGTGTACCATTCTTAATATGACCATCCCAGAGTGAAATATAAGAAAACAGGGAAAAGCAGAGTCTTTCCAGCAGTGATAAAGTTATCACATTTCCTCCCTTTGCTGTAGCTGTACCTCAGCCCTGCAGGCTACTATCTTCACCGGAGCTAATGTTCATTAAAATCTCTCTGGTTCCTCCCCCTATCATTGGCAGGATGTGGAGACGCAAAAGTAAAACCTAATTTAAATCAAACTTGCACGTTTCTTGCTGAGAGACCCTTTATACTTGGTCATGGTATATATGTTCACATTCATGCTGAATTATCATTTTCATTCAGCAGCAGATCCGTCTCGAGATCAGTTTGGGTTTCTTCACTTCCTGCAACTACCTATTAACATCACAATTTCACAGTTCCAGTGAGCTCAGAAATCGTTGCTTTTGCAGCAGATAAATTACACGTGTTCAATGACTTGATTTTACCACAAACAGTAAATTTCATGGTAAATGTGCTGAGATAAATTCTTTATTTCCCTTCAACAAACCTCAGTAAGCCAACTGACTGTTAATTTGATCACATTTCAATTTCATGATCATCTTGAAGCCCAAACATCAGCTGACTATCTGCTGAGCTGATAGTCAAATAACTGCATGTCACTTCACAGATAAGATGTTTAGGACACAGTAAACTCATTCTTTTCCATGGTTGCAATCATAGAATTATTTTTAATGACAAGACATACAATGGGCAACATGCAGAAACTGTCAGATTAGCTGATGATTGGCAGGCAGTGGGGTTTAGCAACTTAAGGCTTAATCTTGGGTTTTCAGGGTTGTGAAGGTGGTTCACTCTGAGGTGTAGATCTCTATGGTATCTTGTGCTGGTGTTCCATAAGATATCAATATGTACAAACCCACTGGCTACGGACCAATCAGTTTTATGGAAAATAATGATCATTCCTCATGGACCTTGGTGTGCAGCTAGGAAGAGAGTCTGTCATTTTTAGGAACCTTTTGTCTTTGACTAACAATAAGAAATATAGATTTTTGTTTTGTTTTGTGCTTGCATTGAACAATTCTAATGCAGCATGAAAGCAAAATAATCCTAAAACAGTGTATCTAAGCCTACAGGTCACCCATGTACACATTGTTTGGGTCATTACTCAAAAAAAGTAATGCATTACACATTGCTCATTACTTATCTTAAAAGTAATGCAATATATTACCTAATTACTCACCAGAGAAAGTAAATTGTTACATAACCTTTGCATTGTTTCATAAAATCACACATTGTCTCATAATTAGTTAACAAGTTAACAATATAAACTTTAGGCACATCAACACACATTCCTCTCCTAATGAGGACGTACATTGGAGTTTTCTTTTAGTATTTATGTATGACCAGAAAATTGAAACCCAGCCCAAAGGGACTTGAAAGTGATCGTCATGGTGATTCTGCTTTAGAAACACAAACAGATAGAAATGGAGGTTGCAAGCCTGACTGCTTATCGCAGCCTTCGTTAGCTGTTGAAGATTAGCTGCTGTCCTGAGGTCGGCCTGCACTCTGCTTTGACATCACTCTGGGTTCTTTGCTAGCTTTGTGTTAGCATGCACGCTGTGCAGAAGCTTACAAAGAGCCATGTGGTTGTTTCGGTCCTGGACGCACTTTGCCCTTGTCCTTTTGTGCAGTAAAGTTAAAAGTAAAGTACTTACTAAGGGTGGTGCCCTATGGAGTAAAATAGCTGTGAGCCTTCATCCAATTTGATTATGAGCATTGGTGACTTTTCCAAGCCGCCATATCAGGCTACCATTTCAAATTTTTAATATCATGGCTACAAAACTGGAAAGATATCAGCTTAAGTGAATTGAAGACTTTGTCCAAAGTTTAACTTTTCAGAAGAGGATCATGTGAGCAGCTGGAGTGGTAACTCCATGAATACAAAGGATATTTGTTTGGGTTTCCTTCCTCCTTAGGCAGTGCTGAAAGTGGAGTAGCGCACGGCAGATTTTCATAAAGGTGAGTAAGGTTCGAGGGAACAGCCGAAGAATGGAAGGCAAACAGAAGGTTGGAAACAACAGGCAGACTGAAAAAATCTGGCTGTGAGAGGAAGTGGAGTGAATCCTTTTATGTGCTAGAGAACGACGAGATGATGGGAAGCTGTGCATCCACCGGAATTCCAAACAGCTGGTAGGGCGTGTGAGGAAATCAAAGGTTAGGGAGGTAACCCCACACTCACACAAGGCAGAGAGAGACAGAAAGCAGGGAGTGACAGCGAGCTGCCGGGCACCATAACCAAAAAATAAATAAATAATAACTTCAAAAACATGACTCAAACGGCAGGACGCGACCATGTGTGAACATCCTGCAGACTGAACAGGAGAAAACTGCTGAAAGTGACGTGAGGACAGCACATGTATTAACAGAGCTTTATTCTATTATTAGACGTGAAAAAAGCGTAGTGTTAAAACATCACACTCTTACTGTATATCCCAGCATCACTAATAACATCAACAAACACACAGTTCTATTCAGGTTGTGACAGCGTAACAGCGAGCCAGCGTGAACCATCACTCCTGTGTGTGAAGCAGCTGGAAAACAGACATTACTTAGATTGTCTTTAACCTCACGTTTGTGGCAAATCAACAATCTTCAGTGAAAATACTTTTAAATTCATGACTAATTTTTTTTTCTCTGCCAGTACAGAGGCTTTAAGCCTGAATCGTCATTGTGATACAGCCACTTAACGTGTGTGATCAAAATCTAAATTCTAACTGATAGCTAAGACTTGCCGTTTGACTCGAGGTGGGATTTGTCTGTCGTTATGAGGAGTGAAGAAATGACAGCGCATGTGATGAAGAAAAGGCTGAGGCTCAAAAGGAAAAAGCATTCATGAGAGACATCAGAAGCGCTTGCTTTGCTGGTACAGCTGGTACTTTCTGCAAAAGCAGGTGCTCAAAGGAAAACTAGAAAATGACAAGTTGATAGACTGTGGAGTATTCTTGCAGACGAGCAGAAAATCATTTGCATCGTGACGTGTAACTTTTTCATCGTGGCACAGGAAGTCAACGGTGATCTCCAGGAAGCAGGAGAACAATGTTTTATTGTGTTCAGAAGTCACCGCAAGATGCAAACCCCCTGGTAAGATTCAAGCAAAATGAAAAATAAAGGGAAAGAAAACAATTGAGTGTTGGATCAAATTCTGTGGCGTGATTATGTGAAAAAAAAGCTGAAAGAGAAAAAAAAGTCACACATGGTGACATACTTCTCTCACGACATGAGAGGCATGTACACCTCTCAGTGGAGCCGACACACATTAACCAGCATTTATTAGTGATTCAGGGGTCTAAGAGAGCAGGGAAATGTTATAGACACAAAGATTAAGAGCTTTTAAGTGTTCTTTCAGCCTGTCTGCTGAAGACGAGAATAACAGAGAAAGGGAGAGACCTCACAGTGAAGAAGAAGAAGATAGGTGCAGTGAAAGGGGGGGCAGGCAGCACTGTTCTCACCCCCAGAGAAGATTTTGAATGCACTTTGAGATGCAATCAAAATGTTTAGGGAATCGATCTATAAAGATCAAAAAAAAAAGTGCTGGTTTTAAATGAGGTCGGTCTCCCCTTCAAAGCCAACTTCTCTTCTCCCAACTGCTTACAGAATGGCTGCTATTTTAGAGGTTCTACACTGTGGACTATGAAGGAGTATTAGGGCCACATTGAGAAAAAAAATAAATTGTGCATTTTGAGAATAAAGTCAAAATTTCGAGAATAAAGTCAAAATTTCGAGAAAAAAGTCAAAATTTCGAGAAAAAAGTCGAAATACTATTTCGAGAATAAAGTCAAAATTTACTCCGTCGTAGTGGACAGTTTGAACCACAGAGCCTAAAGAATAAAGAAGATGGAACAATCCCAATATCATCCACTGCAGTATTCCATATATCCACCATCCATTATCTTGACCACGCATCCCAGGCATGTCAAACTCGCGGGCCGCTTCCGACCACGCCCCTTCTTCCGCCCGAGAATTGGCGTTAAAAATATGGTACAGTACAAATAGGCCCTTTAAGTTACTTTTTTGACATTCCGCTCAACCCTCTTTACTGGAGAAGAAAGCGGAAAGTCAAAAAAGTAACTTAAAAGGCCTATTTGTACCATATTTTTAACGCCAATTCTCGGCCGGAAGTAGGGGGCGTGGCCGGAAGCGGCCCGCGAGTTTGACATGCCTGACGTATCCAATTCAGGGTTATGGGATGGCGGCTGGACATTTTCTTCATCAGCCCAACCTTCTACCAATGTTACTCTGAGATGTGTAGCATTAGGCTAAAGCATTCAGGTACAAAACACAGCCATATATTCTACTATCTGATTCTAACCAATTTGAAATTGAGGTAGTGTATCCAGTTTCTTTGTCCGTGTCATTGGCATAGCTAAAGCAGAATGCCATAATTGGGTAACGTGTTTCTAATGCCTCTAATGAACTCTGCTAATTTGCATGCCTTTCTGAGCTTGATATGCCGAGTAATTATCATTTATAAACCACCGTGAAAATTAATGCACAGTAACTAATCTGCAGCTATGGTGTGTAAAATTATTGCACAATATTTTCATCAGCTCTGAAACTAAAGCCTAAACAGCAACAATGACAGAGTAATCACAAACGCTTAGACATGACTGATGGCATTTCATTCCTGGTTTGAGTATCAAGGACACACAAACGGGGCTGGAGAAGTGTTTTGGATAGAAACACGATAATCAAAGCTTTGCTTTACTGTGCAGGGCTGTCACTCAGCGTACTGAGCTGAGACCTAAGGTTGCAACACTGCTAGGAAGCATAAACAAAGAATCATAGTGTGTCTTTGTGTTGTTAAAAATATCACAATGTCTGCAGCTTTTCCTCATGACAAGAAACGGTATTGCTTCTCCAAAAAGAGCATCTGTTCTCAGAGGGTATCCGTTTTTAACGCGACACCAGTGGAAAGCGAGCTCTGACTCTGCCAGCACTTTCGGCCACCCAACGTGCTGCACAAGACCAGCGCTGTGACATTGTGTCTTCGTGACTTTAAGCTCAGCTGAGGATGAGACATAAAAAGTGACTTTAACGCAGCCTTGTGGATTTCTAAATGACCTTTTCCCTTGTGTTGCTGTTGCCACAATCAGCTGAGCTCAGGCAACCTTGTAATTTAGACTGTTAACAGATGGCAACCAAATTTAGCCTTTTTGTCCTTTTCTATTTAAAAATCTTATAATTGCAAAAAGCACAGTGAGAAACCCCATACTCTACAAAGTGCATTGTGTCTCATTAATAATTAACAATCAACTATGTAGTTTATTTATAAAAAGAAAAAAAACGTCCTGTGTGTTACTATGTTTGCCAGCTACAAGGAAACTCACTAGTATTAGTGGATACAATCTCATATAAAGATTGTAAACTAAGTAACCTCAGTGCAAGATGTAGAAAGGTCAGCTCTCCAACTGTAACCATGTTACACACAGGAAACCACAGACCCCACAGCTACAGACACCTTTCTTCTAATATAAAACAACCTTAAAATGAGTGACAAGTTAGGTGACATTGATCTTCATGCAGTGTGCCGTTCTGCTGGAAAACCTTGGTACCTACTGTAAGAGGACCACGACTGTCAAAATGAATAAATAAATAAATACAAAATGTACTAAAAATCAGCCAGAATTCCCTAAAAAAAGGAAAAGAAAAACATTAGCCCGATGACTGATGTGAACGCTGGGTGTGTCAGAGAATATATCCTTCGAAGACCGTGGCCCCTGAATTGGGACACGCCCACAGTAGCCATCCAGGTGTGCCAAGAACTGCAGTTCCTCAAATGACCACTTGAGACTTGCTTCAGGAGCATGTTAATCCCTATAAAATCCCATTTTAAGCTGTAACCTTTTCAGAAAAACAAAAAAACAAAAACACCTTCCAGCGTGAGCTTCAAAATAGTTTTGATCTCTGTAGAGAAAGGGTGTGTGTGTGTGTGTGTGTGTGAATTTTTCCACAGCCACTGTTTAAAGTATGCATTATTAGGTGTGCAGCTGTTATGACTGACAGGTGGATGTTGATTCAGGTGACTGTAGCTGCTAGCTGTCTCTTTGGCTTCTGCCCTGCTAATTCAACTTCCTGAACTGAGCCTCTCAACTGTGTTTGTGGTTTTGGAGCCTTTTGGAGCTCTTCCAACGCATTTTCATGTAACAGAGTGACACACTGAAACATGTGCTCCACTTTTGTGGAGTGAAAATTCTACTACTTCATTGGAATATTACTTTTCAGATAAATAATATTACTAGTACTATTTAGCATGTGTCTATGCACATTCAATATTCATATATGAGGTTTATGGTATGTGAGGTGAGGTATTGTATTGTGTTATTTGTGGTTCTCTTATTAGTGGATTCTACATCTAAATAACTGAATTATTTTTGAAGAGAATAATTGTGGAAAAATTTGGATAAACGTTGGATAGCTGGTGGTGTTAGTTAAGCTAAAATAAAGAAAGTATCAAAACAGATTAAACAGATCACTGATAGGCTTTTTTGTTTTTTTAATGGGGCGGTGCATTTATTTTCATCCCGCACACTCTAAACTGTACAAAGAATAAACCCATTCTAGTCCTGAAACATGACATGATGGCTTTAAATTTTCATACATTATAACTCTGCTCTTGTCTGCAGCTGGCTGACTGACCAGCAGCACAGGCAACAGTAGCCCACAGACTAGTTGCACCACATATTCTGTACCGTGCCTCCATCCACAACAGACGCTCTGTGCAGGCTGCCAACGCTGCACTGCTGCTGAATCATAATTTCAGCATCAGTCTGCTGCCCTCCTCAGCTCTACTGCTCAGGCCTGCTCCACTCTGGATTCCACTCCTTATTTAGTACTCCGCATTCTGGATTGTCAGTTCAGCTACTGATTCTGGAAGCGTCCAGTCATGCACTCCCCCATTTTGCCCCGCTCTGCCCCTGCTAGATATCACACTCCCTGCAACCCTGTAATAATCATTCATCTTTTATCTAACCATATATTTATCTCTGTCACAGCTCTGGCTAATGTTATAGCAGCCTTCATATCAAAACGTGTTTAAATAATGCATGCTGCTCGGCAAATAGGCTTTTTTTAATGGGGTTCAAAACAACTCCATTTGCAGCTTTAGATAAAAGTGGTCATACTGTATAAGTGGTGCATTTCTTTTTATCCCACACACTTCAACATTGGCTATACAATGAATAAACCCATTTCAGTCATGAAACACGAGTCGATGGCCTTTAATTTTAGCAGAGTAGCACGACTTTTAAAAGTTATGCATTCATTCAAGTGTTAAAATATAGGAAAGCTGCCTCCTAACTAGTGCTGACTTCCTATCATTTGCTATAAAAATGTGTTTAAATAAAATCTTACATGTAATTGTTATAATCATCATAATTATAATTTTAATTACACTGTAATTATAGTAACTGCATTAACAGGGGACATTCAGGTCAGTTTGATACTGCGAGCCAACGGAATACGCTCTGATGCTTTATTCATCTTCAATACAGTACAATTTAAATAAAAGTCTATCTATAAAATACAGAAAAACACATTCTCAAAGCTCACTCAACATTTTTTACATGATTACAGAGACACGCGGTCGTCATCCCGGCTTTCTCTGGCAGTTATGGAGTGACTGGGATTGGGATGTGTGTGGGCACAGTGAGCTGGCATTTTTAAGAGGCTTTATTGCTCAGGCCATACTGGGCACTGTTTTATGTCATTACTGACTTAGTCCTCCCACTCTGGGCAAAACATTGCCATTTTGTTTGTTCACACTAGTGTTTCCTATATACACTTTTCTGGGCTGTGTGGAGCAACAACTGAAAAAATATTTGGACTGCCTTAATACTCATCAATAGATATGGTTAAAAAAACAAACAGAGAAGGGGGTGGGTGCTAGTTCAGTACCAGAACATCTGCCTGATGATTGAAGTTGTATAGAAGCACATGCATCTTTATCAGGCCTGAACAGAGCCCTTTGATAAACGCAGCTGTCTGCCAGACCTTAAATTTCATATGTCAAACCTATATCTACAAAGTTTGCTTACTTGTGTTTTGGAAACTGGTTCAGACAAGTCTTTTGTTGCTAAAATTAAAAGTTCTCCTTTAATGACAGATGCACTTTGTAAAAGATATTGGCTCGTGGTTTATTAGAGATGGCTTCAAAATAAACAATTTTTTTTTTATAAAAGTACTTCGTGTGAGCTTTCTAAATAAAACCAGCAACCTTCTGTTCAATCAGACTGTGGCAACAGTGACTCAAACATCTATTTTCACTTCCAGTACAATAGATGAAAGGCAGAGGTTCCAAATGTATTTTTGTATCCAGTGTGTGGATTGATGTTTGAAGTGTGGTGTTTAAAGATTCATGACCTTCACACAGAATGCAAGGCAAATGTTGACATTATGCCTCAGCGAAGGAAGAGCCACGCTCCAAATGGATCTTTTGAGTGACAGTCCAGAATTGATTTTGTGACAATGAGAATTTAGCCTAGACCTGTCCACCATCACTCTACCCACTCATACACTCAGACACATGCACGGCAGTGATCACACTTTACCACTCCGATGGTCTTTACTGGCTAGGCTTTCCCCACTAGGCGTGAAGGTCATTGACCTTTTCTCCTCATAAAGTAACTCGCCGTGTATAAAGTCGTCTGTCTTGCTGTTTGATGGACACAAGATCCTCCGCAGGGGACATTTAAAAGACAAACACAAAAGAGAAGTGTAATAAATTTGACACGTGTTTGGCTTGCGTCTTTGTGGTGAAGGATTCACACTGCAGTAAGATAACATGACCCATCATATTTAAACCTGCCTTCACAGCTTATCGTCACATCAGAGGCTGGAGCATGAATGAAGTGCTGCTTGGTGAGGAAGCAATTGACTCGTCCAGGTGTACAAAACTCCTCTGCGGAATAATTATTTCTCTGTTATTGCCAGTTATCTTTAACTGGGACTTATCAAGCCTGTCCTCCAAACAAAACATAAGCAGTAGTCGTTTCAAATTTGAGAAATAACGTTTTTGAGGGTTAAAAAAGCGACATCTAGCGGTCCTGGACGAAAGTACGTGTAAATAACATGTTCGGTTTTGTGTTGCTGACCGCAGAAAAGACGTGAATATGTACCCCTGACCCTGACCCTTATCCCTAACCATAACCACAGAGAAACAAACATAAAAGGAGGTTAAAAGAGCTGAAAATGTAGTGGAATAAAGCCACGAAAAAGAGCCACTTCCAGATACGACAAGCGAAGGCAGAAGTAGGCGCGGTCATTTGAAAACGTAAATATAGGTCGTATTTCGGCTCTGTAGAAATGACGGATGCGTACGCTTTGTTTGGAGGATTTGGACTTATCAGTGAATAGGGCCACCTTACCTCAGACAAAAGGAGTCTTGTTATGGTGCACTATGGTGAAAGGGATTTTTCAGCCACTGGGGAGGGAGTTGTTCTTGTTCTTGTTGTTAACTGCGAAAAAACAAAACAAAAAATCCCTCATTTCAGCTCTCTTAGTATATCCATGTCATGAGCAAACACCCCTGGAATGGCATCTCACTACTGAGCAGCTGTCTCTGGAGATGAAAAATTAAGCTAACATTAGAAATACCAATAGATGCAATTGCTTCAGTAGCCAGTGGATGTTGGCTCCAGAAGCAGTTCAGTCCCTCATAGACTCCCATGTAAAATGCCAAACCTCACAGCAGAACCAAACACGGTTACAGTTTAATACAAAATAATGTTTTTTGGTCTCTAAAAATATCATCACTGTAAAAGAGAAAATAGTTATACGTAGTTCATTCACTCAGGCAGCTGTAGCTACTGGCTGATTCCCAGTCTTTACCTCAGCTAGTTCATATTACTGAACTGAGCCTCCAGCGTTTGTGCTGTTGCCTTTGGGGGCATTTTTAATGCAATTACTGTATGTGATAAATGCTGTTAAATGTTTGTTGCTTAGTACTAATTAGTAGGTGTCTGTGTATATCCATTCCACCTTTATAGCTTAAAAATGCACCTTGATAACCAAGCCAGCTAGAATTAGCTCATAACTTAGTACTCTTCCTCGGGTCAGGGACAAGTTGCTGCCCCAAGTGGAGGAGTTTAAGTATCTCCGGGTCTTGTTCCAGAGTGAGCGGAGACGGGAGCAGGAGAATGACATAAGGATCAGACCAAGAATGCAGTGATGTAGACGTGGTCAAGAGAGAGGCACTACTTCTCCCCCTCAAAAGGAGCCAGCTGAGGTGCTTCGGGCGTCTCCTGGGCACCTCTTAGGTGAGGCGTTTTGGGCATGTCCTACTGGGCGGAGGCCCCGGGGAATACCACGGACACGTTAGAGAGATTATATCTCTCGGCTGGCCTGTTAACTCCCCGGTGTTCCCACAAGTAGGCTGGAGACGGACGTCTGGGTTTCTCTGCTCAGGCTGCTGCCCCGGCAACCCGGCCCCAGATAAGCGGAAGAAGATGGATGGATGGAACAATTAATCCTGAACTGAAAGCATTTCACAACTACTTTCAGTTAAGTTCAGCTTTCCTGCTTTCACGTCTCATGTGCAATTTCACTATGAATAAATAATGTGCGAAAGACCTGACTCTAGAGCAGATTGTTTTAGGATGTAATTAACTTTGAACCTTGAAGGGCATGTGATAGATTCTTAGGATCTAAGGCTCAAACGATGATTAAAGCCTTTAAACAGGGATAATATTCATTCAAAGAGCAGCCTTGTCCAGGCAGGGACTGTATGCCAAGGGAGGCTACTTTAGCTCACAGAGCAACTGTCAGCTAAGGAAGGTCAGCATTATAATAATACAAGCACCGCCACCTGGTAGCAGTGACCTGAGTAGAGCTGATTAATCTGGTTCATCAGCAGAGGTCACAGAAGCTCTGTGTAATGAAACAATAATAGGAGAGAAGCAGTGGTATCATTCTCTGAGACTAATCCCAGGCAATTGGGGGAAAATATTGAAAATAGATCCCTCTATTACAACCAGGGGAACCGTGGCTTTTGGCAGGAATCTGTTTAAAATGCCGTTAGTATGCAGCCTACTGAAGAGCTGAAGATTCTAATGAATGTTAATCCCACAGAATGACTCTTTTTTTTTTCTCCTCTGTTTCCTCTCTTCCAGTCTATCCCCCCTGGTGGATTGACTGGAGGATTACTGATGCTGGGGAAGCCTCTCCACTTACCTGGAGCAAATTATGGAGTGTACGTTACCTCAGTGCAGCAGACTCTGAAAAGCAGCTTCAGAATAATGCTGAGCTGTGCACTGCAAATGCACATCAGAAATGCTGTTGAGGATGTTTTCTTGCAATATCTTTGTGATGAAAAATTATTAGTTCATGTTCCAGCTATTCCACAAAAAACATGTTATTGATATCATACCATTTAAATTATATACAGTACCTTTATTTCATCTTACAAAATTGTAGTTTTTGTATTACTACCTCAAGCTTCCACAGGAGAGTCAAAAATGACCCACATTCATTTCCTGTGGGATTTCATGAGAACTTTTCATCCTTATCATCTGTGACGATCAGGAATATATATTTTGTGGCCGACACAAAGTGTTATTATTTTACACAGTAAGAACTGATGTGTGTATGTATAATTTTCATTTTCTTAGAAATGTTTCTGCATTCATGTTTCGTGTTTCTTTATCATAGGACATCAGATTTCCTGTTTTATAGTTTGTGAAATTTGCCAGGTAACAGTATCTACAGCACATCTGTGTGCTGTGCTCATGCATGTGTGGAATATAGCTACATATTGACCAATGATTTGCTTGTCATTCAGTCTCCTCCTTTGATGTTTCCTCATCAAAGAAATCATAGCTGCTAGGTTTACAGCTGAAATGGGCCTACTGATGCTGGATGAAGAGGCAATTAAGGCGATTGGACTCTGAATCTGAGCTATTCAATTCAACTGAATTCAGTTTTATTTATATATCACAAAATCACAATAGTAGTCACCTCAAGGCACTTTATATTACAAGAAAAAGACCCTATATGTGATAACCCAACAATCGGAAGACCCCTATGAGCAAGCACTTGGCAAAAGTGGGAAGGAAAAACTCCCTCCAGCAGAACCCGGATCAGGGAGGGGCAGTCGTCTGCTACGACCGGTTGGGGCTGAGGGGAGGGTGACAAGACAAAGAGAGACGCAGAGTGAGGTATAAACAGAGAAAAAAAAAGAGGTGAATGAAAAAGAAACACTCAGTGCATTCTGGGAACCCCCCAGCAGCCCAGGCCTGTTACAGCATAACCAAGGGATGGTTCAGGGCCACATGTTCCAACCCTAATTATAAGCTTTATCAAAAAGGAAAATTTTAAACCTAATCTAAAAAATTGAGTGTCTGTCAGAGCCTGCAGTTCCCAGTTTGGATTTGTTTCTGTTGTGCATTTTTTTCTTTTTCAAAATGTTTTCAAGTGAAAAATAAAAAATATATATATTTCAAACATCATTCTTGTGTGGAACAAAATAAAATGCAGATGATTATTTTTCACCAAAAAAAAATAAAAACATTTCATTTTTGACCCTCTTGCTGAGGACTGTAGGGTCCATGAATCCAAATATTAAGACGTGATTTGCACCATAGTCCAACTGTCATGTTGTCCGCTTGAGGCCAATAACGTCACATCACCATGTTGCTGTAGAGGAGGTGAAAGTATACTTGTTATGGTAGCACTACCCATCCTCCATAATGCATGAGCAAGTATGAACAAAGCACAAAAAAAACCAAAAGCATACCCTGTTTTTTTCTCACAAGGCTCATTAATTTAGTCGACAATCGTTAGTAAACATAAGTGGACTAATGTCAGCTGATGGGGATTGATTGGTGAGGCTGTTCCATACTTGCACATTAACTTTAAAGCATACAGAAGTCACAAACCTGTCTGCATGCACCTGTGCACGCCCATATGTGTGTGTTGGTTACATGTGGAGGTGAAAATAATGGCATACCAGAATGGTTATGAGCTATTGCCGCTCATTTTGATCATTGTCAATCGCTGACAGCATCTCCCATCAGCATAACCTCATTCTGCAGCAGCTGAACAAATGTTGCTGTAGTTACCTCGTCAGGTCGAGTTACATCATCATCACCATCTAGATGCCACTGTTAGACTTTCTAGTAAGAGAACATCTGTGTTCAAGAATTATTTCTCACCATCTTCATTGAATATAATAAAATAATAAAAAGAAAATAAAAAGTTTCTTAAAGGAAAGCATGAGAAAAAAATAAACCTCCCCACATCGACTCCTGCGATCTTCCACATCGCAGTTCTTCACTCTGACAAGCTAAATTGCTAATTCATGAGTCTATGATGTTGAAATCAGGGAGGGGACAATTGCAAGAGTCCAATGGGTTAAGTTCACCATACCAAAAATGAAACAGAATTTACATGTACAAAACTGAAATGTGTTGCACTGGATCTTTTGTTTTGTTTTGTGTCCAGTTCTGGTGACTCTGGGGGTCACGGTTTTGACCTGTGCTTTGTGACACAGTAGTAGTTCCTGAGAACATTGTGTACTGTATACTCAATTCAGTTCATAGCTTGTGTGTGAATCAAAGATAAACACTTCTTTTGAAGGGAGTTTGGTGAAACCTTCCATGCATCAAAAGAAAGAAAAAAAAAAGTAGATAGAAATAAGATGACTTGGACTGTTGAGACAAAGTCTGGTTTGGGCTATGCCTTCAAGCTGTTTATGTTAAATTATGAGAGATGAGAAGAGATTCACCAGACTAGGTGATGTTTGTATTCTGTAACTGTCCAGCTTTGTTGAGTCTGTGCCCACTGCAGCCTCACATTTGTGTTCTTGGCTGACAGGAATGGAACCTTGTCAGGGTTGCAGCTCACTGCCATCAAGGTTGGATGTGTTCTGCATTCTGAGATGCTTCTCTGCTCAGCACAGTAGTAAGGAGTGGCTATCAAAGGTGCTGTAGCACTTCTGTCAGCTCTGAGTTCTGGATACTGACATGTCACAATGGTGCCATGGTCAGAGTTACAGAAACCACCTTTTCCAACTATTCTGATGTCCCATATGAGTGTCCTTTTCCAAGGTCTCCAAGAATTATACAGTACACTCTTTAATTTTATTGGAAGGAGAACAACAACTGTAGAAAAAACATTTTAGACAAAACTACGTGAAACATCTTTGTTTCTCCATCAAATGGAACCTCACAAACTATGGGAGACAGAAGATAAAAGTTAAGGACATGTAATGGTACATAAAGTGACATATCCCCATTTGCATTGGCTGATTCGAGTAACTCGAATGATTCAATTTTAAAAAAATCCTTATTTGGAAAAAACGACCCTTTAACGTTGAGTGGATCACTGTCCTCTACACCCCTGTGTGTGCGCGTGTGTGCATTGGGCTTGGTGTTTAGATACCGGAACGGATTGCTATCACCACAGTTTGTTAGCAGGTGCCACCATTAGCATTAGCGTAATAATGGTAACAAATACCTGAGAAAGCATTTAGGAGGACGGATGTGAATACAAAGCATTGCAGCATTAAGCACATGCAGCCCCCAGTTTTCCAACAACACTGATAACACAACAGCAGCAGCTGCTTATGTGCAGTCTGTCTGCACACGTGCTGCAAACACAAAGACACGGAGATGGTGAGCTCTAGTGGCGCAAAAGCAAATATTTCCCTAGCGTCCAAAGCAGCAGCGCATTTCTTTTAAACAGGAAAAAGCGCTGCTGCTTTACAGGGACACAGCTGGAGGTCCTTCATCAACCACCTGATCAGCAAGTGTTATCGTGAAGAAAAGAGAACTTTGTAGCTCCTCCTTCCACCGCTGCAGCAAAAAACTGCTGTAAATCTATGATAGTTAAAATATGCAATGACCTGTTAAGACAAACATATTTTTCATTTGATTACTTGATTAATCGATGGAATAATTGATAGAATACTCAATTACTAAAATAATAAACTTTGACAATTATGGGAGTAATGAAACAAAACGCATAATGTGGCAAGAGTAACACCTCGCCCCAGTCATAAGAGCAGGGTGCTATGGAGGAAGAGTTGGTGATTTAACAGCCATATAGTTCACCTTTCCTCTGAATTGCAGTATTTTCCTGCTGTTTGTCTGACTTTTTCCAGGGACCTAAAAAAAACCGTCTTGAGGGTTTTGCTGGCAGAACAAATGACATCCATCACATTGTTATGACATCTGAGGACAAAAGCAGACAGAGACAAACGTCAAACTGCTGACCTCTCTTTTCCCTCTGCATTTGCAGTCCTGTGCTGTGCTCTCACTGAAACAGATGTGACTGCGGTTTTGACAGTATTGCAGACATTTAGCTGCTCACCTGCGGCTGCACTTTTTAAAATGCATCCTTGGAAAGTTCAGAGGAAGTCAGACAGCAATAGATGCATCTGTTCAAGCATAAACAGGCCATGAGCTGCTCTGAGACCTGCTCTCCCTTCAAAAATCCAGCACCTCAGTTTATTCTGAAATTTGTTCATGTAGTTTGATGTGTTGTTTTATAGGTGACCTCTAAATTCACGAAAAAAATGTAGGTCAGTTTTAATTATTTCAAGTAATGCCGTCAATCCTTCTCAAAGACGGGTTAACAAAACTATACTAACAAAAGAAAACATTTAAATGACATTCTTTCACATTAGCAGAAGTTCAGTTTTTCAAAACAAAAAAAAAGAAATTATGTATTTTTCGGGGTTTATAAAACTGAGCTCAATTAAATCA
>VOQJ01015648.1:0-11983 GCA_015052665.1 Apistogramma diplotaenia
AGGCTGCGAACTGTTCCACTGCGAGCTGGAGGCCACCACCCGATGAAGCCAACAAGACCACATCATCCGCAAAGAGCAGAGATGAGATCCTGAGGCCACCAAAGTGGAAGCCCTCCACCACATGGCTACGCCTAGAGATTCTGTCCATAAAATTATGAACAGAACCGGTGACAAAGGGCAGCCCTGGCGGAGTCCAACACTCACAGGGAACAAGTCCGACTTATTGCCGGCAATGCGGACCAAGCTCTCGCTGTGGTTGTAGAGGGACTGAATGGCCCGCAACAGTGGGCCAGCCACCCCATACTCCCGCAGCACCTCCCACAGGATACCCCGAGGGACGCGGTCGAATGCCTTCTCCAGGTCCACAAAACACATGTAGACTGGATGTGCAAACTCCCACGCCCACTCGAACATCCTCGAGAGGATAAAGAGCTGGTCCAGCGTTCCACGGCCAGGACGAAAACCAGCACCAGTGCAGTATGTCTATTTAAAAAAAAAAAAAAAAATTACTAACATTTATTGACTAGCTATCAGTGTTGAATGGGTCACTTGAAGAATAATCATGACCAGAAGTCCCACACTTACATACAGGAATCGAAACATTCTCTTCGCCTTGTATGGATCTCTGACTTTTGTTGCAACCTTTCCCATCTTTGTGCATCTCGTTTTTTATGTCTTGTCCATCTTCTTGCCTTGTTTGTGTCACCATTAGCTCAGTGACGACATGCCATCACACTCTCTTGGTCTCTGCTGCCATATGTAACCTTTCAGGTTAGTTCAGCAGGCACCGAGCTCAGAGCCAATGAGGCTGACATTTGAAGGTCAGTTGTACAAAACCACACATCTGACCACAGAGCATACAGAACTGAATGCAAACACAGTCACATCCACACACAGGAAACACATCAGTGTGTGTCTCAGTAATGGACTCAATCAAATCAAACACCAAGATGAAATCCACAGGGAACAAAGCTTTCTGTCCAGATTATTGGCTTTTAATCCTTTCCACTCCCTTTTGAAAATTGCTTTTTAATACACAGACATTAGAGAACAAATTTTTAAATCAGTCCATCATGGCCACAGTGTTAATGAAAAGAGCCACTATAATCAGCAATCAGCAATAAGCTACGATTTAGGAATAAGAAAGCACCATACATTTGAATTGCTTCAGAAAACTTTTGAAAAGTCAAAGTTAACACTGTGTACAAGAAAAATCTTTTTAATTTGAACATAAAGAAGCACAAAGCACTCTGAGTTCTGACAGATTTTTTTCCCCTAAAAAGGCCAAATTAGAACACTATGTATTAATGAGAGAAAGAAAAATACACGTTTCGGGTTGTGCGTTTTGTTTTCTGCTGTCAGACGCCATCGAAAGCTCTCAGAATCACTAAATCTGTCACTCACTGTCGTCTCAAGGTTGCCAACGAAGTGGCACGACAACAGATCAACAGATTAGACAGAACAGGAGTTTTGAAGGTGACATGCCTTGTTTCACAACACATGGCAGTGTCACTCTTCTTTTTCTGATCCTCTCTTTTTTGCCATTTTACGCCTCAGACTGTCCTGAACTTTCTCGATCCAATGAAACGAAACAAGTTACAGTCATAAGGAAACTGTGTCACTGTGTTTGTGTCTGTGTACCTGTTATTCAAAGATGATAATACTGAAAGCTATTTTTAGAGCTCTGTTTTGACTGCTTTCCTTTGACCAATCACAGCTCTAAATCGAGGTTGTAGAGACTTCCTACAGCCACAAAACAAAAGAAAAACAGAAAATGTTGATTTCTTTTTGAAGTCATTGAAAAACTTACTGTAATATACAATGTTTCTCAAACTGTAGGAGCGTACCCTACTGGTGGGACACAGGATCATGACAGTTGGTGCACAAATGACCTGGGAGAACAGTCGTACTGAACAAAGGTTGAACATCTGATTAATTCTTATGGTGAAACAAGGAAACATTAGCAGGTATGTTAGCTGAGCGACTAGCGAAACTCTCCGCTGTCACGTCTGTACATAGAGCCGTCGTGCTTGTGAAACACGGTGGTTAAAGTGGTAAGGCACAAGTTTTACTTTGAAGATGAATGTAACCCGTGTCACTACCGCTCCGTGGTAAGTTAGTTAGTTTTGAAGATAAATCAATATTTTCCATGCAAACTTATGATTATCGCAATAACCTGCTAGCAACCAAAGCACAGAAGGTGCAGAACCCTCTTTGTAAGCAATTTCGCCTAGCGACAGCCAGCAACCACTTACAAACTGGCCAGGAAATGTACCGTTTTCCCTTTGGTGTTTGCCAAAGGATCACCAGCTGGTCTCTAGACCTATGTAACTGAGGCCTGAATTAACTTCTGTACACTTCACCTTTATTTAGTTAAAATTACATGCTAGTCATGAAATGACTCTTATGTCTGTTATGCATTGCAGAAGAAAGCAGTATATTGCCTTATCAATATTTTGACTCACCTGAACGCACCTCTTATAGTTTTTGTTGTTGGGAATTCCTTTGCCTTATAGGAATATTACAAATTTCGGGAAGTTATGTCCCGCTGAGAACTAAATGAGGTGGATACCATTTAAATGCAATTAGAAATGACACCTTGCTAAGCTGGTTAGCTTAAAATATCACCAAGACTGGTAACTTGTAACTGCTCTACGCCCTGCTCGCTATGTGCATGTAAACGACCCTTTAAAGGTTATCTGTTTAATGTGCATTTAGAAAACTATTTTTGTGGCAACCTTTAATGATGTAAGGGCTCCAGAAAAATGCAGTCAGAATCTAAATGTTGTTTTAACAAGCAGATATTAATGTGGGATTTCTTCCTTGTATCCTCATGTGATTGTGCCTGTGTGTATTTGTCCAGTCAGACACGTATCCAGACCGTTTTTGGTGTGTACCCCATGTGTTTACTCTGCCTCAGCGAACGGGGATAATTAAATCCTTTCTCTCTTATTTTCTTCTCCTCTCTGCTTATTCCTTGCGACACTCCTCCTCCGCTCCTGTCTGTTCGTGTTATGCACATTGCTCCCTTTTCTTCTCACCCCAGTACTTTCTCGCGGTCCACTCCCATCTTATTCCTCAGCCATTTATGTGTCACAGGCGGCGGAGTGGCGTCTGAATTGTAGTCATCACAAATTCAAAGCAAACAGTGCGTCTTTATTTTCTTATTTCACTGATGTATTATGCATCCATTATTCCACAAAGATATTTCTAATAAGCGCACATCATGCACACAAAGAATTGAGTGAGAAATCATCTAAACTAGAGTTTACCTGCACAAATACACCAAGGATTAAACAAGAATTTCTCGAGAGATGAAATCTTTTTTGGCTCTTCTTCCACTTCTTTTGCTCTTAAACTTCACTCAGACTGCTAGAGTTTAGGAAAGTGATTACCACTTTCAAATATATTACCTACTGCTACTTTGTGGTGGCCCTAAGAGGATATTTCATGTAATCTCCCACTTTTCACCCTATTTCCCCCCTCCGGGCCCTCTCAGCAACAATGGGCTCCCTTCGCTCCACCGCTTTTCACTCCAATCCATCAGCACAATACATCTCCTCAATCTGTTCATCGACTTCATGTCGTGCATGCTGCCTAATAACAGTTATCTTAATTGAAATCAATCGAGGGATATAGAATCGACTGTGGCTGAGGGCGAACTGGGTGGAGGTGGCTTCCTGCTCCTCTGCTGCTCCCTCCATGATTGTCTGCCTGACAGAGATAGATTCCCCTCAGAAAGAGAGAATTGCAATGTTAATAGGTGGAAATGTTGTTTGTAATATAACAGCTATCCTGCCTAGCTTGACGCTTATTTGTGCTTCTGTTGTCTTTGGTACTTGACAGAAGAGACAGACAGGAAAGATGGGAGGGAGGCGTGATGACATGTGACAAAGGTTGCATGCCAGATTGGCGGGTACACAGTATGCGCCTGAGTCATCTGAGCCGCCACGACACCATCAAACCCCACAGTTTATAGCACTTGCTCCAGCTCCAAGAAGAATTATTCAAATGGCTCTGTAGGATAGATGTTCCTATGTGGCATCTCTCTTATTACAGCCACTGTTCCTTCCCTTGTAACAAAGGCGGGGTCACAGCAACAGTTCAGATTTCTCCTTAGCCTCTGCTTACTTTATTGCAGTTTTTTGCAGGGACTCTTGAGTCACTGAAAAAACTATTCATTTCTGTTGGCCACCATTCAACTTTCAAGATGCTGCATCAGCTGGTGGGAAATTAGGATATGTACTGTATATGCATTATTGTATCAGATAGAAGTCAGAACATAAATTAAATTCCCAAATTTTAACATGCAAGGTCGTGTGTAGGAACACTGCAGAACCATAGTGAGCTACTGTCACTGTTGTACTATAGAAGCTTTTAATGACTGTGCAGGGTGGCATTGCCCTAGCAGCAGGCTGGAAGCATCTGGAATGCAGGCAGAGTGATAATTACAGAGTGGAACAGAGAACTAAGCAGACGAACCCAATGCTTACCTTTTCTGTCAAAGAGACAGGACGGAGCCTGACTCACACGTGTGAAATGAAGTGTATTATCCCATGAAGATGATTCTAATTCATAACCTTCGGCCTCTTCCTCAACCGAAACACCCACAATCTGTATAACAGTCTGCTTGTTTTAAGGTTTCCCATCAGAGTCCACCACCCTGCTAACTTAACTTACTGAACAATGACTGATTGATTTGCAAATCTCATAAAGCCATATTTTATTCCCAGTAGAACAAGGGGGGAGGGGAAAAGTTGGTGTTACTGAAAAGACACAGCTGGAGGTAGGTTTTGCGTCTAATTAGGTTAACTGGCAACTTAATAAAATGCAAAATGTAACCTTATTAGGTTAATTAACAGTCAGTAATGTGATTGCGTATAGAAAGAGCACATGAGAGAGGCAGAGGAGTAAAGATGGGCAAAGGTTCACCAACCTGCCAACAACTGTGTCTACAAATTGTGGAATAATTTCAGAATGTTCCTCACTGTTGCCTGTGATCCTCAGACCAGCAGGCAGCACTTCATTAAAAACAGGCATGTGATGGAAATCACTGCACGTCCTCAAAGTTCACCACATGTGCAGGATAAAGCTCTGTCATGTAAAGAAGCTATACTGTATATGAACATGATCTAAAAATGCAGCCTTCTCCTTTGTGCCAACACTCATTTAAAATGGGCAGAGGCAAAGTGCTCTGAGGTTAGATTGATCAAAATTTAAAATTACTATTGGAAAATACGGACACCTCGTTCTCTGGACTAAAGAGCAGACGGGCCATCTGGCTTGTTATCAGTACTCAGTTCAAAAGCCTGTGTCTCTGATGGTATGGGCGTGCATTAGTACCTCTGAAATTGGAAGCTTGCTTGTCTGGAAAGGCACCATTATTACTGAAAGGTATATACAGATTTTAGAGCAAAATATGCTCCCATCCAGATGGAAGGACTTGTATATTTCAGCAAGACAACGCTAAACCACATACTACATCTATTACAACAGCATGACTTTGTAGTAGAAGAGCTCGGGTGCTGAACTGGCCTGCCTGCAGTCAGGACCTCTCACCAATTGAAAACATTTGGTAAATGAGGACCCTGGACCGCTGAGCAGATAGACTCCTCTATCAGGCAAGAATTCAAAATGCTGCTCTCCTCAGTTCTCAGATGTTTACAAACTGTTGTTTAAAGAGGAGGGGATGCTACACAGTGGTAAACATGGTTCTGTCCCAACATGTGAGTTTTAAAACTTAATATATTTTCTATGCTCCATTGTGAGAAAAGTAGAGCTCAGGTTATATTAAGTAAGGAAGCTTGATTTATATTTTGGACTACGATATTAGCCAGAAGTGGTGATAAATTTACTGACATAGCTAATGTCCCATAAGGAGATCACTACTACATTAAACTGTATTACACTTACTTAAATATTCCTAGTCACTGAAAATGAAATATTATGATACTTGATACTATGATACTATACAAGGGTACAATCTATAAATGTATAAGCCTGCATTTCTACAAGGCAGAAAAAAATGTATATTTATTGTAGACAGTCTTCTGTTGGATGCCCTTCCTCTTGAACTTTTGGTTGAAATTTGTTCAGATAGACCTGGCCTGTGTGTGTTTGCCTCTTTATGTAAACAACTTATTTGTATGCATAATTGTACAAGCTTGATACACGCAAAGAGCACAGCTGACAGCTGTTGCTAACGGGCCAGTGTCCTGTTTACTTAATGAATGGAAATAATAGATTTCAGTGGTTTACTAGAAACCCCGCTACAGCATACAATAGATATTAGGTTAGATTAGATGCGTGTTACGTGACAACCGTCTGCTACTGTCATATTGTATAAATTTGCAGCTGCAATTAGATTAACACTTACAGAGAAAAACAAATTCACCCCCCCCCCCATTCCTTTTCAGAGCATTTTGAACTGGTCTGAAAATTAAGGCCACTGAGGAGGTACCGCAAACCTGCATTCTTCCTGATGGACAGCAGAGGGCAACTCTTCTGATTTTCAAAAAGAAGTACAGAAGTCCCTCGGCTCCCTCAGTCTATGATCTTATTAAACACTCTTCTGTAGAGTTTATGATCTCAGTTGTTAGTTTAAAATCTTGCTGAATACATCATGATGTTCATTTAGTCCATTATGGTCCTCATTAGTGTCTAGAGGCAATTACAGAAGGTGTTCCTTAGGATTAGTCTACCTTGTGATTTACAGGTGGGTACAACAAGAGTGTGCTGTGTCCCTCGGTTTGTTAATCAGGTCCATCCCTTGCTTGTCATGTCTGGTGTCAAAACATAAAAATGGCAATGGAGAAAGTGCTCAGCTTGACGCTTCACAACAGGACCTCACAAACCAGTTGGTGAAGACACAATGGCTGCTTGTACGCTTTCTTGGCAAAAGTATTCACATGTCTGCCTTCACATGCATATGAACTTGAGTGGCATTCATTCTTAATCCATAGGGTTTGATATGATGTTGGCCCACCCTTTGCAGTTATAATAGCTTTAACTCTTTTGGGAAGGCTTTCCACAAGGTTTAGGAGTGATTTATGGGAATTTTGACCATTCTTTTACAGTTCTTCTACAACAAACTTGCTCATCCATGTCTTGTGTGCAGTCACGCTGGAACAGGAATGGGCCATCTGCAAACTGTTTCCACATAGCTGGGACCATGAAATTGTCCAAAATGTATTTTCACTGTAACTAAGTGGCTGAGCCCAACTTTTGACAAACAACCCCTCATCATAGAGACCCCTTTTCTTTAATGTTGAGGAACTTTGTATTCTCTGTCAGCAGTGATGCAGAATGTGGCCGGGATTCATAGAAGTGTGTTTATACAAACATCAGTTGTGTACCGTATTTGTATTTATTATATACAACTTATACTGTAAAAAACACAGTTTAAATATACAGATATGTTACAGGTCCCGGCTGGCAATGGGACTCCATTATACTGGTAAATAATGCATGTGTACTGCAGCTTTAATGTGCTATTGGCTTCTATTTGCAATATCTTCTATCTATAGGGCAAAACTCAGTTAATCACCTGTGCTTTCACATAATTATGTTTAGCTTATTTATGATTGAACTTAGCACTTTGGAATCGTAATTAACTATAAACCTTTATGGCTGTAACATACTTCCCTAATACACCAAGTTAACAATGACAGTCTGGCATTAACATGACATGCTCAATAATCTTGAACTATACAGAATTCTATGCTTATAAAACTCATCAAGTCACATCAGAAACTATACAAAGTCAATTGGGATACATTTACATATGAATGATGTGACTGGTATGGTAATTTATAGGTAAGTCTTCAATAAAACAGTCCTCACAAGTCACGCAAATCACCCACAATATTATTTAAACAGGAGTACTCATGCAAAGTAAAATTTCTAAACTCAATATTCATTTAGGTTATAAAGGAACACTTGACATTACAAGTGACATTAAAATTATAACTTTTAAACTGATACCAATGTAGTTACATCATTTCGATGTACCACAGATACATCAGTCTATGTCAACGTACTTGTTCTGTGCAAATGCATGTTTTCAGAAACAAATACTTGCACTTGGAAACTATCAGGCAGTAGGTTTTGTTGTATAGTATAATAATCACCTATCAGAATTGCTACCACTACATGTTCTCATTCTAATAGCAAACTTGACAAACACATCCAAGCTGCATTTTTACAAAATAGAGTGGTCCATATAACTATTAGAATGCATCCTTTTTGATTTTATGATAATGCTCCGCTCATGTCATACCAGCCTATGAATCATAATAATCTAATTTCAGATGTTTTCTAGATTAAAAAGCACGTCATTGTGAAAATGGCATCTCCACGTACACATCCTCATTTAGCGCTCATTCAGGCATTTACACATTTTGTTCATACTGAATGGGAATTTAGACTTTTAAGAAAATACCAAATTGTTCATCACTGTCAATTTTCAGTTAAAGTACTGGGAAAGTGGAATTAGAGGATCCTGGATTTTTCCATACATATGCCCTGAGCATGTTTGTCTTTCCATCTCTACGTATTTTACCAGCATATTTGAACACATTGTACACAGTGCTTGTGTGTATGTATGCATGTTAAAGTGGTAATGATGCATGAAATCAGACATGGCTGGTGCTGAGCAGTTATGAATGGACGCTTGGTTGTGTCACACAGGGGCTACACTGTAGGCTGTTCAAACACTAACCACTCTGTCACTTTGCTATGTGGCCCCCGGGGGGTTGGGGTGCAGCATAATGATATAAAATGTAGATGTGGAGGTCCTTCTGCAGAACAAAAACATATATCTGTTTACCGAATAAAATATTTTTGCAAGGAAAGATTTTCAGCACATAAACAGAGACACACCCTCCTTCCTCCTCCTCTCGCCATCGCTCTTTCCTGTCTCTCAGCGTGAGAGGTGATAGTAAAGTGTGGCCACCGGGGAGGAGCGGTGTCGAGGTGATGGTGAGGGGACTGATGGTTTCTACACTGTTCATGGTCAGCCTGGTGACCTTCTGGCCCCTGGGGGAATAATTACTGATCAGCATCATTAGGTGTGTGCACGTAACATGAGAACCTTTGTGTGTTTGTGTTGGTCACAGGCTTGAGTCTGTGATTTGCCAGCGGTGAGACTGCCCACTGGACAGCTGCCTTTTCTTTAATTCTGTTTTTTGAGATAGCTACTGCTCGGTCTCTATGGTTATGAAAGGAGCTGGAACCATGGGGTTTAGCATCAGGGTGTGTGGCGTGATGTAATGAGCTAGATGGGTGGATGTCAGCAGGTTACTAGGTGTAGTTTCACTCGACTTTGAGGCTCCATGTTGTGTATCCATCTCGGGGGCAAGATTTTAGAAGTGTATGACTTAGAGCTGTCTGTAAATTCTTAAAGTTGAACTGAAAATGTACTCTAATCTAATCTGAAATACTGCCTCTGAATTCACTGGTCAGAAATTTATCTTAAATAAAGGAGAAATGGAAGTCTCATTTTCATGCCCTTATGAGACCCTTGCATTACTATTCATGAGGAATGTTCACTTCAGAAGTTTCACAGATCTTTCATTTTCTTCTTCTTAAAGTAAAACAAATAAAAATTGAACTTTAGAATAAGTACTGCTATATTAAAGATGTACTTAATACGGGGTTTGACTTAGCATTTTTCACCCGGGTAAGTTAACTGAAAACAGGGTGAACTAAGCAGTTGCTTTCTGAATTACAATGAGACATAACGTTTGTGCGCACATGCTGTTGAATGGTGTCTTACTCAGTTAGGCAGGATGCAGTTAGCCTAGGTCCATACAACCAAATGTAGCCATGCACTCCAATGTGTGAGTGAAAAATGGCATGAGTGAGTTAGGGAGCCAATAGGTGTGATGCAGAATTGCCTGGTTACATATGTGGAAGGTAAAGTCAAAGTGGCAGTGGGGTCATTAGGAGCTTTAACCCACAAACTGAAAGAGTGGGTTCCGGGGACAACAGCAGAGGTCGTTCTGAAGAGTGGAGTCCTAGAAACAGAACTGCAGAGTCCTCAAACTCTCAGCCACCTCTCCAGGGGAGTAAGAGGGATGTTATTATGTAATATATTGTGGTTAGTTTAACCTACTTTCCATCCATCCATCCATCCATTTTATTCCTTGCTTCGTCTGAGTTGTTGTTGCAGCAGTCTAACAAAAGCTGCCCAAACTCTCTTCTCCCCAACACCTCCTCCAGCTCTTCTGGGAGGATATGACACATTCCCAAGCTAGCTGAGAAACAGAATCCTCTTCTTTCAGATACTTCCCATCACTCTTGCCCTTTTAAATTGTATTATTCATTGTACAACTAGAAATGTTAATGATCACTGGACAGTTTTTGAGAGCCCCTAAAACTTCCCCAAAAACATTTGCTTCTGGGGAAGCTTCGGTCTGGGGAGCCAAACCCTGTCTCCATACCGAATGTTTGTGACTGTTATAAATCTGCAAATATTTCGCCTGCTCCAGCGCTTAGTGTTCAACAAAAGTTGGCATTGTTGTCTCAGTGCTTTTTTTTCCCTAGTCTTTAACATTAAAAAACAAAATAATCTCTCAAATCAAATTTTAAAACATAACCAGTGATTTCTTTCAGTTGCTTCTTCCAGATGAATTGCATTACAACTTTATTTACTGAGTTGGATTACTATAGTAGGTTCTCACTTGCTTTCATTATATCCATTCATTACTTTTCTTTGATAATGAATGAATCACTCCAAACTGAAGAGAGGATGCTTCTGTATTTGAGTAACCCATCCAAAAAAAAAGTAAAAAATCGCTGCCAAATCCCAACAATCCTCCACATTACAACTATGCACATTATTTATTTATTTATTTATTTTAACACAGCCCCTTGGCTGCAAGAGCTGTAGTACTATTTTCTCTCTGCTGCATCCACCCAATCATCTAAATCTGTTTCTTGTGCATGTAAGCGTTTTGCAAATCAGTTTGTGTGAATTTCCTCGGCTGAACTGAAGGACTGAGTCAATTCCATCTGCACTGTTAGTATTTCTGTTGCACTTTTCAGCAGCTTAAAATATTTCACCTTGTGTGGATGCATGATGTCATTCCAGGAAAAAAGTGAGTAAACATACAACAACATAAAATAAAATAACATCCTATTCTGTTCAGCTAAACTGTCAATCAAGAGGACAATTAATCAGCAGTTTTGTTGGTACAAATCCAGAAATATAATTGGAGATTAATTTGACGTAATCTGTAAACACAAACTCACATCTTGCAACGTTATTAATTTTCTTGGCAAAACTTACATGCATGCATAAGCATAATTTCCTGCCTTCCCTTAATAGCAATCTTCTGACTCTTTGATCATGATAGGAAACTGGCTCTTAGTAGTTTGGCCCTTGTTCCTCATGTCTGAACAAAGTAACTTTTTAACTGTTTCCACAGCATGAAAATCATTGACTGGACATCCTGCTAGAGGACGTTAAAGTGAAAGTCTAAATATGTTTAAGCGAATTATTGATACTGACGCTTATGTGTGAGTGCAGCTGGTTAAATTAATTAAAATGATTTACACGGCATGCATAAGAAAAGACTGCTGACATTTACTTAAGCACTGTATGACCTCTAATCTTCTGCAGAATATAAACGCAGTAATACAGAATGCCTTCTAAGCTTCAGCTGCCCAGTAGTATAAAGTCGTTCAGATTAACTACATCTCAACTGGCCCTCATTAATATAGAGCATGCAGGTTGATGTGGCACTAAAAATAAAACTTTCATTTTCCATTATTAATAAAGGCAAAGAGCTGTTTTGTATTTTGGAGACTTGAGCCATATGTAAACATGAGCACATTTCAGTGCTTTAATGTCACACGTTGACCTTGTTGATTTGGTTTTGGATCGTTTAGTTAGTGGTGAGTAAACATTCGACAAAACACCAAATTCTTTCTGTGGTTTTGATAGTTTCTAATGAATGAATCATAGTAAGCAGCATATTGC
>VOQJ01015649.1:0-10849 GCA_015052665.1 Apistogramma diplotaenia
AGTCCAAGAATGGTCTGAAGCATTCCCAGAGTGATGAAACAGAGGAAACTCTGTAAGCGACTCGACACCTTTCTTCTGGCCAAAGCAGTTGGCTCTCCATCTGTGGCATAACAATCAATTGGGTTGTGATGCAGAGGCCTTCCGATCTGTTCCTCACGCCACACTGAGCCGTCTTTTGCCGTCTCTGTCAGCCACTCTTGTGTCTCCATGCGACCTCTCTTTTCTGGAGGTGGCGAAGTTTCCTCATCTACAGGGTGACCATATGTTTGAGATTTGATTAGTGAAATGTTGAAACAATGTGCAATCAGCAAAGATATTCGTCTCGTCCTAAAACACAACAAACGGCAAACGGAAATAGGAAATTTAGGAAATCTTACCAGAAGAATTTTCAGTGTCGGAACTCAGCACAAGGGTTATTTCTTCTCCATCGGAGTCACAGGGGTTGACATGGTGGAGGACCATGTCCAGAGCTTGCTGTGTGCCGTAAACCTTTGCCATCTTTGCTTCTCAGTCAACAGAGTAAGTGAACTATGTGTTGTGACCTGGCTTTTTATACACCTAGAGACCCTGGGTCATCATTGGTCAAACCTATCATCCCCACCCCTACCCCCACCCCAATCCCTGTGTACATAACAAAAGGTGGCCTAATGAGATGTAAAGTACCCAAGCGCAGCCATTTGGCAGTGCTTGGTAGAAAAGAGTAGTGTGAAAATGCTGGTAGTCCTAGTGTTAAATTATGAATACAGCCTACTACATGGGTCTAATAATGAGCTGAATATGAATTTTCCTTTTTTTTTTTTTTACAAGCACTTACATGAACAAATTAAAATGGTTTTAATAGTGGTCCTGCAAGTGAATTAGAAATAGTCATTCATGTCTCATGAATTACTTTCCCATACTGAATATTAAAAAACATTAGCAGCTTCAAACACCAAACACCAATTTTTACATCCAGACTGGTGGTACAGTGCCGCGGTCGGATGCAAATCTTTGCATGGGAGTCATTTGTGACATAAGAGTCCGCAGAGTTTGTTGTTGGGCTGGATCAGACACCGAGCAATCAGACATTTAGAAATGTTTCCAAAACGAGAGCACACGGTTTCCAAGGCACTCACTCATGAAGTGTACTGCTGTAAGTAGAGAGTGATGAGGCCAACTCAAAGAATCTATCAGCACATCTCTCATCTCCATCATGACCGCTGGAAATGTCATTTGAAAAATGACCCTGTGAAAATTCTTACCATTATCTAATAAGCTGTAGTTCAACTGGCAGTTCATACTGTCTCCAAAGATGAGTCACTCTATATGGACTCCAATGTGGAGATGACCAACTTTACAGCGGAAGGGGAAAAAAACAGCTGTAAAGTCTCATGTCTCTAAAACTGAACTATTGAAGGCTTTCAGGCCCCTCTTTTGTGGAGCCAGCACCCAGTCTGGATTCGGGAGTCAGGCAACTTCTCTTATTTTTGAAATTAGGCTTAAAACATTCACTTTTGATAAGGGTTATAGTTAGAACTGGATCAGGTGACCCTGGACCCTCCCTTAGCTGCAAAACAATATATTCAGGCTGCTGGGGGGTTCCCATGATGCACTGAGTGTTTCTTTTCATTCACATCGTTTCACTCTGTTTATACCCCACTCTGCATTGAATCATTGGTTATTATTAATATCTGGCTCTCTTCCACAGTGTCTTTTGTCCTATCTCTCTCTCCTCACCCCCAACCAGTTGCTCCAGATGGCTGCCCCTCCCTGAGCCTGGTTCTGCTGGAGGTTTCTTCCTGTTACAAAGGAGTTTTTCTTTCCCACTGTCGCCAAGTGCTTGGTCTTATGGTGTTGTTTAATTGTTGAGTTTTCTCTGTATTATTGTAGTTTTTTACAATATAAAGCCACTTGAGGTGACTGTTGTTGTAATTAACTACTAAATAAATAAAAATTAATTCAATTGAATTGTGCTGTTGGTTCCATATAGAACGTTTTAATGAGAATTCGCAGAGAAATAACATGGTGTGCTGTGTGATAAATTATACTGCCCTGCTCAAGAAGTCTATGCTCCTGTTAGGGACAAGAAGCGATATTCTTGTATCTACTTGCCTTCTATGCAGCCTGCTAACCAAGCTTGCTAGCATAAGCTTTTAACAAACTACTATCTAAGCTGAACATGGTCACACAAAACAAAACACCTAGATGCTGATTGCCAAACAGCTAAATTTTAGGCTTCAAAGTGTGATGTGACAGGACCTAAGTTTTTTAGTCTCTTGCTAAAATGTTTTCTACAGTTAAGTTGTACTGAGAAAATGTCACATATAGTGCAATGACTATAAAGGAAGAAAAAAAATCCACTGTTTTCTGAATGTATCCATGATAAAACACATTCAGTGATAATATAACCTGATGATCAGGACACATGGCCAGGTGTAAATATCATGGCTCTAGGTTGCTTCATTTTCTTGTGTAACCGTCTGTTTTATAAATTAACAGTTAAAATATATTAGCAAGAAGGGCAGGTCCAGTGATTGAAGTCACACACACTTACCCCCATTAACCTGTGGCAGCTCACTGATGGCCACTGTTATTCACATCATTCTCCCAATCATTCAGCTTCATTAGAAACGCCAGAGGTTTGCATCAGGGAGTTTCAGCAAAGGACCTCAGCATGTTTTACAGGTCTACAAACTTTCTGTTAGCACGACAGCATGTGTGCATTTATTTGTGAGAAATGTGTGGGCCTCCTCAGAGGTTATGTTAGTTTATGTTAGTACTTACTCCCATAGTTACAAAGTTCTTTGGGCAGCTATTCCTGGCACACATCAAATCACATCTTTCCCCCCCCACCCTGGACCCACACCAATTTGCCTACCGCAAGAACAGGAGCACATAGGATGGGGTCTCCATTGCACTGCACTCTGTCCTCACCTGGACAATAAGGATGCATATGCCCGAATAGCTCAGCGTTTAACATTGGCATCTCCTCAAACCTAATCATCATATTAAAGAATCTGGGTATGGGAGCTTCTATCTGCAACTGGCTCTGACCAACAGGCCTCAACATGTTCACCAACACTGTTCACCCCCCTGCCCTCCAGAAGGCGCTACAGGAGCCTCCGAACAAAAACCACCAGGTTCCGGACCAGCTTTTTCCCCACAGCTGTCTCCTTATTGAACTCTGTCCCCAGGACACCACCACCCTTCACACGCACATACACAAGCACACGACCCACCATGGAGGGTCCATGTCCTCACTCACACATGTATCTTATTGAACAGTGTGCATACAGAGTGCAAGTACATACTCTGCACTACTCAACCCCCCACCCACCCAAACGAAGTATTTTTATTGCACTTTTGTATATCTATTATTACACTTCTGTACATATACTGCTCATATCATCATATGCTCTTTTTTTAATCACCGCTCAAGCACTTCTGGTTAGAGGCAATCTGCATTTCGTCGCACTGTACTTTTTACATATACAATGGCAGTAAATTGAATCTAATCTAATCTAGTTTCTGTGGATTTCCCCTGCTGCCGCTGATACACACAGGATGTGACTGTTTGCTACTTTCGTTGGGTTCAGGCAATGTGACACAAAAGGGCATCACTACCAGCAGCTTCAAGAGGTGTTCAGCTGTTAGTGTCACCCAACACACAAAGAGCCGAGATATGCAACAGAGAATGTGCAGGATGCATTCTTTAACTCAGGACAATGCATGAGTGAAGGAATGAAGTGTTGTATGAAACAGTCCGAATTCAAATGCATGCACATGCAGGCATTAATGCAAAACTTGTTGTTTCTTACATTTTTAGCAGCTGCAAGGCTTAGCATGAGTAGACCTTGGGAAACTAATAGCAGCTGGCCCGAGAGAGAAAATTTACTGCTTCTTGCAGTCATTTTTTTTTTGTCACACTAGTTTCTCAATGCCTGTGTGTGTGTGTTATAAATAAATGAGAAGAGAAAGGAGTGGAAAAAAGCAGAAGGCATTATTCCTGGTAAACTACACAATATCATGCTGGAGCTTCAGTGAGTCTTTTACTTCTTTGAGGTTGACCAATGAACCACAGAGGGCTCTGCCAGTCTGCTGAGCTACATCAACCGAACAAGTTAAGGAGTAAGGATTTTTGCAGCGCAGCAGTTGTGAAACAGAGTAACACAGAACAGCCTCATAAACACAATTCAGTCGCCTTGTCAGTTCACATTTGTTTTCTGCAAAAAGTCGGCTACTGCCTCCTTCCTTCAAGAAAGATGGATCAGCGAGCAACATGCAGTCTGTCACGTCAGTCAGCCATGGGAAGCCAAGACTTTATAAGAAAGTTTTGTGGAGTCTGATCCCCATATTAGTTGAGTTGATGACAACTCACCAGCCTAAAATGTACACATGATGTCTCAGTCTGACAGCAGGGAAGTCATTAAGCACAGGAAGACAGGCTTTAATGCTCTCATTCATAAGCAGAGTGGGACACGCACTAAACATGTCCATCACATGCATGTGAGATGGAGGGCTGAAAAACAGCTGAAATGATTCAGCGTGGACATTAAAACACATGTAAGTGCTTCTGGAGCATTTGATCCGTTTAATCCACACCAATTCTGACCTCTGCTATGCATCTTTTACTGCAGACTGTCTTCATTAGTTGGACTCACGACTAAAGCTTAGCACATAAGCCACTCTGGCTCAGCTGAAGGTAAGCAGCATTGTTTTTATATATGAACTGGTCGGTTTAACCGATCTCCGCAGCCCCTTTCAGAGGGTAAGGGGATTTAAAGTCATTTCTGTTTAGACCAGCTGCAACTTCATAACAAAAGCACTGGGCTACACAAAGGTGTCATTTTGCAATCATACGTGGACAACTGAGACGCACTAAAAAGCAGCAGCACACGTGCCGTGCATATTAGTGTGCGCGACTGTGAAACTACAATGGCAGAGTTTCACGCTTGACCCCTCAAGGCTCATTGAAAGCCATTAAACAAGCCGTTCACTCCACCCATACAGCCACCCATCATCACACAAACAGCACTAACGACGCTGCTAATACTCCTCCAAGTGTATCACAGAGAGGTCCGAGAGGTGAACGGCCATTTTGCCTTGTAAAAACTGCTGACATTCAAGTAGCTGACGAGCAGTCGATGGGAAAAGGAGTCTCGTATCAATCACGCTTGTATCTGTTGATATGCAGAATGTGGCATTTGCTTCAAAGCCAGCCCGGATAAAGCCAAGGGTGTGGCATGTAAGCACAATAACAGTCAGATGACTGTATTCAGCTCTGTCTGTCCTCCAATAAACAGACTGAAACTAGTGACCAGTGAGAGGAGATGGGTAGTTAGCCTTCACTGATAAGGGCCCAGAATTGTGTGTCACTGACATTTTACAATTTACATATGCAAATGAATTCACAAGATTATAACAGTGGCACTAAAAGATCAGAATGAAACATACTAACTTATGCATGTATTACTTGCAGAGCTGTAACAGTAGCAGCCATCACTGCTGCATTAAGAGAAAGAAAAGCAACTTTATTCTGCAACTTTAACTTGGGCCAGAAAATATTACTCCTACAGACGCTGTTCTTTGTGCGACGCAGCAGGCAGAGTTGACTAATTCACTAATGATTTTAAAAGGAAGGGATTAAAAAAAAAAAAAGAATCAGGGTAGCTGACTAACAGTTAATCTAATGGGTGAAGTTAAACACTGTCCACACAAATATCGTGCAGGTATTTAAGAGCCATCTGAAACCATTAATCGCATCCTTCAATAATTACACTCTATTTCAAATGTCAGTGAAGTGTGTGACATTTCAGACTAATTTACCGAGCGGTGCTAACGTTAGCAGAACAAGCACCAGATGTGGTTACGTGGATTTATGCCAGTTTACTCTGACATGTACAACTGTCCAATTTTAGCATCACAGAATCGCCAAACTTTGCTAAATCTGTCCTTCTTTCCACGTCGACTGTTTACCATTTCCCATCACAGGGGAAACGGTGGTGGCACCTGTTTAGCCGAGTGGCAGGTGATGCAGCATCTTATACGTAGAACTAACAGCTGACTGATGTCACAGACGAAATATGAATGCTTCGTTTATCCTGCTGCTACTTCTGTTAGACGAGCGAGGGCAGCAACATTTAAACCTCCAGTCATGCACGTACATGCGCAGCGCAAACTTACATTCACCACTTCTTTATTTTGCACCTGAACACACACTCATTTGTCTTCACGATTTTCCTTCACATGCTGCTTTTTCTGCAGAATCTCCACAAATATCCCCACAGCTATACAGTATATCCAAGAACTACATTTACAATAAGAGAAAGACAGTATACAGTATGCTGATTAAAGGCAAAAACCAAAAACAGAAAGCACTGATCCATCACAGACCAACAGCAGCTTAACAAGGGACAGCTACGCATAGAGGTTTGACCACAGTGTACAACACAGTTCTCTCAGAAATTTCACTAGAAGGCACAAAGGCTGACGTCTGTGCAAAGTTTTCTTGCAGAGACACAATGTTATATGCAAGAAAGGAAAACTATAAAATTCACAGAGGGAACACCTCCTGTTTCTTACACTGACAGGAGATCTCCTCACCTCGGTGCACCCGGCGAATGAAGAAATACTATTGTTGCAAACTAAGGTATAGGTATGTGTCAGCGTGAATCTCTCTTGATTCATGTTTACATCAAAGTTTTGTTCTGTTTATGGATTCCTCAGGCAGATCAACACAGAGCCAGGATATACTTTGCAGATTCAACATTCAGCATGACTTTACTTCAAAACAGCTCGCTGTATAGAACAAACACTGGATATACCAACGCTCCCACAAAGGAAAAGTTCACCTTCAATCTGTGCCGGCTTCCAACTCTCAACTTTTGCATTCAAAACTGAGGCAGATAAACTCATTCTGCCTCATTGTTTGCGGTGCATTTGCATGCGCGCAGTCTGCAGCAGTGAGGGAGGCCAAAGATAAACACACAGATTCACAAAAATAGACATTCAAACACGCTGGTGCTGCTGTCACTGGTAGAGGTCTGTGGTGAAGCGAGAAGGAAGATGAATACGCAGCCATCATGGTGATTTATGAACAAGGGGATTCGGATGAATTCAGTGACTTTTATGCATGGAAAGCCGTGGCACGCTCGCACTGTTCCATATTCAGCAAGCACAGCTTTGTTGTTAATGCACTGTATGTGTATGTTCTATTTTGTTTGTGTCCCCTGTAAAGGGCATACGTCTCAGCAGTACGTCTAATGAGCTGGAGACAGGGGCTCACAGAGTCACTGTTCGATAGTGATAACAGAAGTTTAATGCTAACCCAGGACAATGTCAAAGCTGCATTTGTGCCTCGCGGATGACACACAGGGTGCCTACAGAAGGACGCGTCAAAATGTAGTGTGTTTTAATACCTTTAAAATACTACTTTAGCTTTGAGCTTCTTGTTTCATATGCTAATCATAAAGGAGCGTGGTTAGCAAGCGTCCTTCCTCATTATCCCAGCAGTCCACCAACTCCGATTTAATATCTTGAACTAAATCAGGCTAACTGTCTGCTTTCTAGACGCTCACTGGGCCATGTTTTAGCATATGCTCACGCTAAAGAGCAAGCTAATGTATCTCATTAGCCTGCTTTTCCCGTTGGCCAGTTTTACACTCATAAAAACAGCCTGAAAGGATTAGCTGAACAGCAAAGAAGTTCTAAAAAGTACACAAGAGCCAAGCAAATGTTATAAATGAATGCTAATTTACCCATTTAGCTGTGATCCTCCACTTATGTTCACTAATATAAATAAGTTATAGCATTTGTAGGTGTGTGTGACTGATGTTAGTCATGTTTTTCTTCCTGGAATAGTGTGGGACATGGATCAGTCTGGACTTTAACGGCGCACTCTCATTACACTGCTGTGTGTTTGTTTTCACTGCGGCAGAACTAAAAACTTTCAAAATCTTTCCAAACAGATTTGAAAACAATTTATTACTTTTACATTTTAAGACTTGCAAGGAACCGTGGCTACAATACACATCATTTCAAACATTCCTTCTCCAGCCACAAACTGTATTCCCTATTCCCAGATACTATACTGCCCAGATATAGACCACATTCAACCTACTTCACTACCATATGGATAAAACCACCTAAAATATTGGGCTGCTTTATTGCAGGGTTCATTCAGATCCTTGGGTGTCCAGCTGGTCCTTGGTTGGTTGGGTGCATGCAATTTTGCTCACATGCAAGCTACAGCATAAACAACTGAAATATTGCTAGTAACAACGTGACCAATTGCTGTTGGCTCACTGTGTACAGACACCAAAGGTGGGATAAATCCTAGGGGATAGTGGAGTTGATTGGGGCATTACTGATGTCAGTTAAGATAACAAAGAGGGGTCATTAACATTACAGTGCATCTTTCTGCCTGCCTGACTGCTGGGCGTGCCATTTTAACACCTCTCCTTGTCTTAAGGACCCCAACGTACACAAAAGAAGTTATGCAATGGATGCTTGACCTACTTTTCTGCTTTCTCTAAACAGGGATTGAAAGTGGAATCTTATTGGTTGGGTTACCTATGGGGTACTTCAGAGGTTTCTGGAACCCACCCAGTTGTGCTCTATAAATGTGCACAGATCAGCTCCTCTTATTCCCCCAGCAGCCGATGGTCACGCACTGTACTACAGCGGAGATGTCACATATGAGCAAGGAGGATTGCCAGCAGACTCGCCTCATGAGGGCAATGAAACAAGTGCAGGAGTTCAAGCAGTATCTTGCCAGCCTGGGCATTAAAGTTTCAGTGAGGAAAACAAGGGTTCGCTACAAGGAGAAACAACCCCGCAGCAAAAGTCGGTAAGTAACCAAAAGCTTGAATTACAACAGTGCCTACTTGGCAGCATACAGTGTTTCTACAGAAAAATACCATTTGCTTTTCTCTAATGTTTGTCCAATGTTTTCTCTGTTAAATCTACAGAAATATCTTGGCTGCCATTGATGAAATGACAAAAAGCAATGAGAGAATGACTGCCCAAGACATTCAGCTAAAAATTGAGGAAGAGCTGGGAGTTTCGCTGAGCGTGTCCAGCATACGTCATGCCCGCAGACTCCTGGGCTGGAAAGCCCCATCCTCCGAAATGATGGCGTTCAGCAGCGACGCGAGCTTACGACGAGTTCTCCAGAGGATCGAGTCCGGGGAGATTTGGGATGATGCCACGGAAGCTCCAGAGCAAGATGGCGGACCGCAGCCGGAGCGCGTCATCAAAGTTCACATCTGTGGGGTGATTTCAGAACAATGTGCATATCCTAAAGCCATCTTCCGTGGAATCCTGGACAAACGGCGCTCTCAGAGAGCCGTCATCAAAAAAAGTGTTGCTGAGCGGCTGGGCTTGGATGACGATGGCTTCTTCGAGGAGACCGAGATAAACCACCATGTTGCTGATTCCTCAGCTTTAAAGCACATCAAGCTTGTTGTAATTGCTGGTGTGAAGGACAATGGAGTGCAGAGCGGTAATTGAGTTACACCAGTTTCCACCCAGATGTACAGTGTGGCCCTTCCACACAGGGTGTGATATGTTGTTGTTTGCTTTCTTTTCTTTCTTTTTTTTTTACAGTTTCTCTTCTAATGAAACTAAATTGAAATTTGAAATGTATCAATTTTAAAATGTAGCAAATAAAAACTTTAAAAGGCCAACTCCTGAGGTCCAGAAGAATTCATTATCTTGGACTACAACTAAAAGACTAGTTTAGTCCATGTTTTTTACTCATTCAATCCAGGAATCAAACTAATTTTGCATTGTTTAAATATGAACAGAAGTTGAATTTAAAACAGTGATGACTAAGTACAGTAAGTGTTTTAGTGATTAGCTGACAACCTGGCAACAGCTGCCTGAAAGCCAAATGCAGTTGACATTAGGAATTAGCAGACTGATTATCACAGCACTGCTCATTTCAAAAGCTTCTAATATGTATTGTTTATTTTCATGTATATTGTGCAATGCATCCAAATGGGACTGGAGAAAAGCAGCACTTTTTCTTGATGTGTAGGTGAACATCTGCCACTTATTGATACAAATACCAGCATTTAATTAAACTAGTGCTCAGGAAGAGTGAAGCCCAGGTTTTGCTTTTAGCTACAGTTTACAGATTTCCCATTAAATGCATCACAGTGCGATCAGTAAGAAACTGCTTGGAAAAGCAGCTATGAGGAATGCATGTGTGTGACTGTTCATGTTCTGCGCAGGCAGATTTCTCGAGAACTGAACTGATTAACTAAAAGAAACTCAAGATAATAAAGAAATGCAATTAAATACATTAATATGCAGCGATCTTTGTGAGAACCAGTTTTTAATTCATACGTTTCAGTGTTCAGAAATACTGGGGACAGAGAGCGATTGCATCACTCCATTAAAAAATGTTTTCAAAAGTGTCAAACATGAGGGAAAAAAGCCCCAAACCAACTGCCTCACAGTCTGCTGAATTTACGTTGAACTTATTTTGACCCAGAAAGAGTCACAGCTAGAAGATGAGCCTGTAGGAACAGAGGTACAAAGGAGGCGTCATGAGGCATGAAAAAAGCAGGAAAATCAGCCAATTAAGAAGAGCTAAATTTGAGACGATCTCTATGTGGGTTGATGGCCTGTAACCAAGGTCGTGGAACGACCCCACTTTTAGCCAAAATATGAGAATCACTTTGAGAAAAACATGAAGAATGAGCTGACTTGTTTTTATTTTTTATTTTTAGCCAGAAGGTGAGAAGATGGAAAGGAGATATTTTGATGTTTAGCGCTCAAAGAAAAGGAAGGACTGATGTAATCAAAGATTTTATCTGACTGAGTGGTATTACCATGGATGTGAGTATTAAGATTTACTTGTAAA
>VOQJ01015652.1:10243-24458 GCA_015052665.1 Apistogramma diplotaenia
ATAATAGGAAAATAAAGATAAGGATAAGTATGTATTAGCATGTTTTTTTTTTTGTTTTTTTTAAAAAGAATTTCTTTTTCGTGGTTGGTTGTCAGTCACTTACGTACTCATTAAGAGACACTATGAAGCAAAATTTGCAGGGTAATATCTTATTGGTGTTTCCTCTGATCCGTTTCAATGATAGTGACTTTTCATTGTTATTTAATAGTTTTTGTTTTTTTTTTAATTCAGGAAGCAAAAAAATATTGATAAATATTCTGCCCTTCCTTGAAACCATATCCTGTGTCTTGTTGTGCCAAAATCCACAGACGCAACTTTATCCTTTTTTTGATTTCTATTTTGCACTTGTTTATTCTGTGAACCTTAAACATGTAACTGTTCTTTGGTTTCCAGCAGATTATGAATAGGTACTCTAATTTCTGTTGTAACTAATTCATGTTTTTATGTGTCACATCAGTTCCTTACATTTCATTGATGGCCTTTTTATTCTTAATTAGAAAAAAAAGGATCACTTCTTATTTGAAATTTTAAAAAGGGATCTACTCTTGCACAGCTTTTCAAACAAAAAAAAAGGTCCACGTGTTTGAGTATTGGGCTAAAGGAGTAAACAGGAGCAAACTGTAATGTTGCTATTTTTATGAGTAGGTAGCATATGTTAGAGGACAGGATACAACGTGAAGTGGTATTTGTAGAGGAAGAGTCTAGATGCCAGGTACTGATTTCAATTTTCTTTTATTAAAAAGAATGTGATTTGTATGTTAAGACATTAACATGAGAATAAAGCTCATTTTCTGTATCACGACATGGGCTCGTTGACTCTGTGCTCTTTTTTTTTTTCTTCTTCTTAAACTGTGTCTGACAGAGATGTTTGGGGACTAAAGGAACCCCGTTTTTACTGAAAGCATCAGCAGATGAGATTGTCTCAGAGATGAGAAGGTATTCGGACGATATCTGTGGAACTGAAGAAAGTGCAGCTTTGCTCAGGTGAAGCAGTTTGACGCCTGTGATGCCTTCACACTACAACACCAGCTCCATTATACCCACTTTCTACTCAGAAAACTGTTAATTGCCAAATGTGCTAACGTGAAGCACTTAAGACTACCTGACTGAAACTGTTGTGAGCCATAGAGCTACGACCTTATATGCTTCTTATCAAACTGCTAAAAAGCTACTTTCAGCTGCTGCCTTATTCACGAGAGGTCGCAACAGTGGATGGCTCTGCATATAAAGTTTAGTCTTTCCTGGCATCCATTGTGCAACTTGTTGAGAGTAAAATAATGGAACAACAGCCACTGGACACCAAAATCATCCCCAAACTCAGGGCTAAAGATTCAGGTCAGCTGCAGGCAAAAGCTGTGCAAAAGCTTTCGTTCTGCAACTTTATTTTGTGAAACAAAGTTTTCACTTATTAAAAAAATATATATATATTCAGCTGTGAATTGAATTTCATATGAGCTGTGTGCGCTCCAGCCTGTAACATTCTCAGGGATTACAAGTCTTATTTTAAAAAATGTACCCAAACAAAATCAAAATGCTCAAAAAGGTTTGTGTGGATTTGTGAAAGTAACCACTGTCGGCACATACGCTGGTGCAGTGGGTCCTGGGTTTCTCCTGCCTGGCCTCATGTGGCCAGAGTATGCAGGCAGTTCTTGGAGGATGAAATAATTGATACCGTTGAGTGGCTCCCATGCTCACCTGACCTAATCCAATAGAACACCTCTGGGATATTTTGCTTTGGTCCACCTGACACCGACAGTCCAGGAGCTCACTGATGCCCTTTGTCCAGATCTGAGGACTCCATCCATCGTCTCATCAGGAGCCCCGACACTGTCAGGCATGCATACAAACTACTGAGTGCCATTTTGAGTTGTTGCAATGACATTTCTGCAAAATGGACTAGCCTGCTGCATGCTTTTTTCAGTTTGGTTTTTCGTGTGTCTTTGAATTCATTTCTTTCAAATGATGCGGCATCCTTTTGTTCCAACACATTACCCAGCCCATCAGTGTAGATATCCAGCATGAGTTTTCCCCACTGAAATCTGATGTGCTTTTTGAGCAGTGTATATTTGTCATTAAAATCACATCTGAAGACTTCACACAAATTTCTTAACACATATTAAAATGACATTTTTTTGTTAGGAAAACTAAGTGTTTCTTAGAGCAGCATTCTTTGGGGAGCTTTTGTTGGGGTTTATGAACATTGTGTTCCATCATGTAGCTGGACCGTCTGCAGCTTTTGCAGATTGCTGGATGAGTAAGTGACTCTAGCCTCAGGCTGATTCCCCTGAGCTCTTCGTTCAGGTTCATGTGGCCTCTGAACTAATGCTCTCCAAAGAATGTTGGTCTCAAATTATTCACTACATCTGAAAAACCTTTATGTGCATATCTAGTATGCAGTACCCAAGTTCTTTATGTCCTCCAGGCCTCCTCGTGCCTGTTTTAGAAAGGAGTAGGGTCTCCAACCCTCCTGCTGGGGTGTCTGTTTCAAGACAGCTGCTGACAGCTCAACTGAACATGATAAGTCTCAAGTCTGACAGTGAAAGATCTTTGTACTTTGCACTGGTGAGCCGTGGCCTTTCCAGGCTCACGTCACATCTCGTTGTTGAAGTTCGGAGGCACGTTTCATGCTCAGCAAGGCAGATTTGTCCGATCGGTCGTCCTTTGGTTCTCCAGCATGTTAACTTTAGCATCTCCAGGAATCCTGCAGATTACGACTTGACAGCTTTAATATCGATCCCATCGTTTGTTCACTTTGCCACCCTTCAGCTAAAGTTCTGTTGGCCCACAGGAACCCGTCACCTAACAGCTGGCCCTTCCTGGGGGATGACCAGTTGAAGTTCCCTCTAATAATATAACCACCAGCAAGATTTATTATGGCTCATAATGTATTTGGCATGTACTCTGGGTGCTCTCGCTGTGTGGTAGTGAGATTGACTCAACTGTTGCTTTACTTTCTTTTGGCTGACATTTACCAGCCATAGAATCACATAAATGTGGAATAAATTATTATTTTTCACCACTATCCCCTCAGCTCCAGCAGCACTTCTTTTCTTTTAATGCTGGCAGCGCATCATGATGCCAGATCTCCTGTAGAGCATCATTTGCCTTTAATGTGACAGTTCACTATTTTACCAGCAGGAGGACAATTTCAGAGCTGCTGTTTAAGACCTGCTGGCTGAAGACTTGCTGATCAGATCCTGTTTGGGTGTAAATAGAAATAAAGGCGTTTCTTGTCTGATTTTCGCCAAACTTGATGCAAATAAAGTGAGAAGTAGCTTTGTCTTCAGTGTTCTTCAGCTCAGCCACCTTCATCAGTCTAACAGACTTGCAGCAGTAGCAGATTTCATTACTTCAGACCTAATGTGATATGTATTGAGAATCGTATTCCCTAAAATAAACAGCTTCGAGCAACACTTGCTTGTCAGTTAAAGTTAAGCTTTGTGAAATACAGTTTCGTGGAACTTCATTGAAAATAATCTCTAAGACGGCTTTGCGACACAGGTGGCTGTGTGCACCTGCCTGGTCCGGTGCTCAGTGGGGGGTCAGTGGTTATTCAGGGCCCTGAGCCAGCTGTTTCCCCATATCCTTTGCTCTGGCTGGTTACTTCAGGGCAGTCATAAACTACTGCCAGTCATACCGCCCCGTCATCACCAATCCACACCTGTTTATGGCCCAATATGCGAGTTAAAAGCGTAAACATATTGCAGTAATTGAAGGGGATTCATTCCGTGGCGCAAGTTAATTTTTCAAAAGGGGGAACCATTCATGGATGAAAATCCACAGACCCAGTAATGGGGGGGAAAGGAGCACTATCCTTAATGAAAACTCATTACAATAATATCCACACAGAGAAAGAGTCGTTTTTATATCCACTGGTCCTACTGTAAGAACCGCACGGGGCTGAGGCTGGGGCTGGGTCGGTCATCATTTTCTGTGCTGTTTACACAGTGAATCAGAACCCTTATGTTTATGACTGATCAATACAAATTTTTTATTTTTTTAAATTCCTGCTTGTTTTGCGACGTGCGTCACTGGCGTGCAATAAAGACGCAAAGGCGCAATTGTAGCCTACCTCTTTTATACGTCCGAGCAGCGGACTCCAGTTGGTACTTGGAATAAACATCGTCGCGGTATTTCTGCCCTCTGTCCATCTTTATTATTAGCGCTTCGCTCCGCCCTCCTACCTGTAAATCTCCCCGCTCTCCTCTGGAGCGGATCTGACAGGCGCTCTCAGCTGGCCGCTCCGTGCCAGGGCTGCAGGGGACCGAATGGAGACAGCGATAACCACCCGAGCGCCAGCCCTTTTACGCAGAATTGACAACGAAAACACCCGCAAGAATACAGTCTTCTGTCCTGCAGTGACAGCTACACAGCTGTAGAACCAAATTAGATTTATGAGTATTTTCTCCGCTTTTTTTTTTCCCCTTTTCATTTTTTTTTCTTTTGCAAGCCGTTCACATTCGATTGACGCTTAAAGAAAGTGAAATCGATTCTCCGCCAGCTCTTCGACAGGATACCTGAATGGAAGACGGCTAGAGGTCGCCTCGCCGAAAACGGGCTGCAACAATTTCCACCGGCGCTGTGTTTACATTATCCGAAATATCACTGGCAGCCTCGACGGCTGCACACGATGCCGTCTCTGCCATGGCATATGGCGTGAAGGAGCCAGAAACCCCCTCAGAGTGAGAAGCGCCTAAGATTCGTCATTATTGCGGATTTAAATGTCTCTCGCCAAAGGCCACCGACCCACTGTTTTGGATAGGTTCGCGTGTGCCGTGTCCCCCACTGTCACGAATAAACAATTCACAGGCTGCTGAAATACATAACGAGACTTCATCGGGTGGGTGAACATATTTTACAGCAAAGAGGGAGATTTTTTTTTTTCTCAAGCAATATGGCTGGTGAGTGGGGCTGGGGACGCTGGCACAGGCTCTCCAAGGCTCCTAAATGCTAGCTGAGGCAGATGGCACGGTTCCCCATGGAAGCGACAGCTCTATGAGGACAAGCAATATCAATAATAATATAAATCCGGACTCTTCAATCTTAATATCGAAGATGGAAGACGTTGTCATCCCGTTCTCGTCTGAGGTGCCCTGCGACAATAATGGACAGCGCATGTGGTGGGCATTCCTCGCCTCCTCCATGGTGACGTTTTTTGGGGGTCTCTTCATCATTCTGCTATGGAGGACCCTCAAATATCTGTGGACTGTTTGCTGCCATTGCAACATTAAAAACAAGGTATGACTGCTGGCCTGTAAACGAGTTTTCTTTCTGAATTCCTTCATACATGATCACTGATGCACATGCTGCACACATCTCTGTGTGTTTCTATGGCACTGACCTGACTTCTGGTTCTATACTAGCCTTCATAATGCGAGCAGCACTTCACTGGGGCTGACTTTGATGGCTCCCTTTATCTGTGGCTTATGCACCCACTGGAGAAATTGTGCCGATTGCAGTGCCTTTAGAATGAATGCATCATGATTGTTACTGTCCTTTGGCTGTTTACTACCTCCCACTCCTGAATGAAGGGGGTGATGTTGCATGGCAGATATGGGTGGGATGAGAGGAGAGCAGTTCCTTCATTTTATTTAGCTTCAGCAGAAACCAGTGTCCTCATGGCATATCAGCTCCTAACTTCTCAGGTGCAAGTATGCATTTCACGTGGCATGCACTAGTTTTATGTAACCCAGCATACTGTATGATCCCGCACACCTAATGAGGTTCACTGGGACGTCTCACAGACCCAGTCATGTTCATGTCATAGTGTGCCCTCTGCAATGTTAATTCCTTCTTCCCACTGCTTTTCTGCTCTTAAATATTTACACCCAGTGTTTTTATGCTGCACATCAAATGTCTTTGTGGCGTGATGAAGGTAACCCGTCTGCAGGACTAATATAGAAACAAGATAATAAGGGTGACTGCCCATTACTTTGCTGGGGGTAGATGAATCATGGCTGATTCATTTATGTATTAAAGGCTGCTTCATGTGTGACTCACACACTTGTGTATAGTGCAAGTGGTCCCCTGAACAGAGGGGTGTTTTAAAGGTAATTCGCAGAGTGTGCAAAACACAGCTTACGGTGTTTTAATTTTATGATGCTTGCTCGCAATGGGAAATTTCTTAATATTAATACAAAAAAGTACAAAAAAAATCCATAAAAAAAATGAGTGCAGTCACGTTGCAAATTTGTCTTTAGCAGCTTTACAGAATTTTGGGTGAAAGCGGATGTTGTGATGGACAGGAAGAAGAGAGAGTGAGAGTGACAGCCTTTGTCCTTGACATGTTTGTGTTACATGCAATTCAAATTGATGACCCGTGTCACTCCCGCTGCTCTGCTGTCATGTCTTTTTGGTGGCCTTGACTCATTTCTGTCTGTATCTGTTTGGTATTATGACAGGTGTTAAACAGGACATAAAGAGCTGCACCCTTAAATTAAAGTCAGGTTTTTTTTATAGAGTACCAAACCACAACAGCAGTTGCCTCGAGGTGCTTTAAATGGCAAAGTCGCTACAGTATTAGTCAGAAAACCCCCAACAATTAAACAACCCCGCTATGAGCAAGCACTTTGAGATGGTGGGAAGGAAAAACTCACTTTTAACAGGAAGAACACTCCGGCGTAGGGAGGGGCAGCCACCTTCTGCGACCGGAATGAGGGGAAGAAGAAGAGAAGAGAAAATAAAGGAGGTATAGGAACACGAGACAATACACTGATTAAGGGCCAGAGAACATTTAATGATATGCTTCAATGATGTATAAACACATGGGGAGTGAAAACAGGTGAGTGGGGGGGAAAATGGTCAGTGTAAGTCTGAGTATATAGCAACAAAATTAAGGGAGCGTTCAGGATCACCTGATCCAACCTTAACGCTCTTTCTAGTCCCTGTCAGTAACTCTTTTGGATCAACTGAAGGCTTTTAGGGAGCTTTTAGGACAATCTGATAATAATGAATTACAATAGTCCAGCCCAGAAGTAGTAAACACCTGCACTAGTTTTTCAGCATCACTCTGAGACAGGATGTTTCAGTTTTTGAGATGTTGCACAAATGCAAGAAAGCCATCCTACACATTTGTATCCAGAATTCCTCACAGTGTTACTAGAGGCCAAGGCGATGCCATCCAGATTAAGTATCTCCTTAGACACCATGTATGTGACCAAAATGTCAAAATTTAGGAGAAGAAAATTAGACATCCAGGTCTTTATGTCTAAGACTTTTCTACAGTTTAACTTATTAGTGTGTATCATCTGGCTTCATGGATACATAAAGCTGGGTATCATCTGCATAACAATGGAAATGTAAGCAGTGTTTTTTAATACTAGTGCCTAAGGAACCATGTAATATAAATGGTATTGGTCCCAGCATAGAACCCTGTGGCGGACCAACTGTTTCTGTACTGTGATGAATTCTGAATCCTGCAGCCTGACTGAAACTCTTCAAATAAACCACTGCTCTGCAGATGATCTCTTTCAAGAAAATTTGAAATAGCAGGAAGGCAGCAACTTATTTTTCCAGGCTACATGAGGATCTTCTAAATTAGTGCAGTGCCAGTGGTTATCTGCGCTAATGAGTTATACCAGGGAATCAGGGACTTTATTTTTCAGAGGAGCCACAGTATCCAGAGTTGTATGCAGCGAGGATGGAACACTCTTAATGAGATGATCAGCATCTGTGTGAGTAGAGTTTAGGTAGCTGCTCTGCACTGTGTTGGTACCCGGCACTGAAGAAGATAACAAGGAAGGAAACACTTCTTTAAGATTTATTATAGCAATTTCAGACAGCTAGTGTACTGAAATTGTGTTTCTGATGCTTTCTATTCCATTATTGTAAAATTAAATGTTATTAAAGAATAAACAAAAGAAGGTTTTCAGGAAAAACTGTTAACTGTTCAGTTTCTAAGCCATGTGTCAGGGTTTTGGTAGTCATTTTGTTGAAATAAATAATTAGTCTCTATTAAAATGAATTGCTGAATTTGAGGCTCCATGTGTATTTTAACTGGTAACTAGAACAAACTTGTGAATGGCTTGGACCCTCGGATGCCTTTGGAATATTCTTCATGACTATTAGTGCAGTTACTATTTGTGTAATTTTAATCATATGATCAAATCATAGAAAATTGTCAGAATCTGTTTTGTAGAATTTGTATGATTTTTTTAAAACATTTCTCCCAACCAACATCAAATGAATAATTTTAAATCTAGTTTTGCATTCATAAATTGCCTGAAAGCTATTCTAAATATTCCATCCATCCGTCTTCTTCTGCTCATCCTTTTCTGGGTTGCAGGGGGGCTGGAACCTATCCCAGCTATCATGGGGCGAGAGGCAGTCTACACCCTGTGAAGGTCGCTGTGATGTGATGCCTATTTAAATTATATATCTCAGTATTACACAGGATTATATATATATAGTCTTAATTCTGACGTATATCAGACAACACGCACGTCAGCATGGATGTGTCTGCTGGTATCGACTGAGAGCCAGGCTGTAGAATCGGAGGGCTTTTTTCATGCTGCTGGCATGAATAATACACAAATATACTGCAAACATTTATATAAAGTTTTCAAATAAACGCGGGTCCCTGTAAAGTTTTCTCTAAAATGATTCTTTAATTACATTTCTTCTTTATGTGGCGAGAGAATTTTTTTCAGGCTGCTACTTGGCTGTCAGCCTCCTCTCATTTTGTTATGCCCATGGATCCCAGTGTCAGAAATGGCATCAAACCATATGTCTTCCCTCAAACTTCTCACCGTCTCGCTGAGAAAGTGATGAAAACAAGCCGTGCAAATGTAATTAGGTATCCATCTTGTGACTGTTGGCTGGTATCTGGTTGCGTCTTGCATCTTGTAAATGAGGAGAAATGGTGAAAATGAAAGCATGCATCTTAGTTAGTGCTCCAGCTTTGCCTTTGTTTCTGTGTTGCTGTGTGTGGAAGGCAGAGTCATCCCGTTAGGTGACTTTGGAAGGCTTGACACTTGGCTGCCAAGGGAAAAGGCTTGTTAGGGGTATTAAGAAGGGGAAACTGGATCTGTGTTCAGCTGACTAGTGCAGTTGGCATGTGTCAGGAACAGGATGCATAGCTGGCGTGGTGGTGGTGGTCGGCTTTTTTGTGGCTGTACCGGGAACCTGGAATCAGAGGCAAGGAAACAAAGGTGGAAACTCTGAGAGAGACACAGGAGGAAGTGGCAACAGGGGGTTTGAGGGTGACGAAGGGTTTTAGAGGGGGTGTTGTGTTACATACTGTGTATAGTGTCCTCATCTGCTCTGCTGTTGATACACAGCTCTTCTCTGTCAGGGTTATAAGAAAGAAGTCAAGGATCAAAGGATCAAACTGGGGAGAAGAAAAAAGATGAGAAGATGTAGCAAAGTAACATGTCAAGTGCAATATTTTTGACTTCTGGAGACGAGACGGTTTCAAATCGAAAAGAATAAACAAACCTGTTGTGCTGTTATTAAACCTCACAGCTCATAAATGCGCCTAAGAGTTGTAGAAAATGGTGAAAAACTCCATAAATGAGGGATATTCACATTATTACCTCTGTCTCTCTAAAACAAGACACTTGTGTTGTAGACTATAAAACAAGGTCTGCTTCTGTCCACCAAGCACATTTAAAAAACTCAACATAATAATAATTAATAATAATAATGAACCTATAGATTTTTCCGGCATTTTTGCTGTAATGGTTGCACTTATCTGCCAAGCGTTTCAAATCGCCCAAATAGCATTTTTAAATCACATGTTTACTACATTTCTAATTTGATTTGCTTCATGTTATCTTGTAAGAAGCGGTTCTCTGGCCGCCTGGGTGAGCTAGATTATTCACTTCCCTTTTTATAGTAAAGACTTCACACATTCTAAATAAGGGCTTTCCTAAGAAGGGAAAGACTCACTCAAGACAACTATAATGCATATGCATGACTGAGAGAAATGTAAGCATAGCCACTCAGAGGTACTGAAGCAGAGGAAACAACTGCCACGCTGAAGGACTTGTTAACATGTAAGCTTGCTCATTTTTTTCCCCATGTAGAGTTCTGTGCTGCCTTTGTGGTGTGATACTTCAATGCTGTATGGTTATCTAATGGTCTAGTTATCTACTCTGCATCATGCCACCTCCAGGAGTTCTTATATGACGCCTCTGTTATTTTGAATGTGTGAGGAGGAGGAGGAGTATAGAGGCTTTGCATTTGTGGCACCGCTTTCTATCCGAACATGAATGGCACCACCGTCCTCTGTAGAAAATGGCTGTGTGAGAACATGGCTTTGCTGAAACATGAGAAATGCCTGATCGCGGCTGAGAAATTAATACAATTATTCAAATGACTGACATAATGAGTCTGATTAACCTGAAGCAACCAACCGAGACCAATCAGAAGATCAGCCAGTTGATACAACAGCTCAGCGCTCATCATACGGAAAATTAAAAAAAAGGTCAAAAATATCAGAAAGGAAATATGAAAATTGGTAGGTACAGTACTGTGCAAAAGTCTTGAGCCACTAAACATTTGTTTGTGTTATTCCAGCAGATGTGAAAGTCAGTTTTTGGTGTGAACACATTTATTCTTTGCACACTAAGTTCAACTAGATTCAACTAAAACAATAGGATGACATGTTTTTGTGTCGGGCTCTAAAATTTAAAATTCTAAAATTGTGTGTTTTATAATATTTAAAAATGATTAATCAAGGAAGGAACTGGCAGATTGTAATATATTAAAATATATATTCCTACATTACTTTTAATTATTAATATCACACACTGTTAGCTCACCACAGTCTCTCACGGCAGCTCATGAAATAGTCAAAATATAACATTGATTTGTGGTCAGTGGCAGAGATTTTCCTGTCCTTGTGCATGTCAACAGTTGTTGTCTCAGTCTGAGGGCAGTTCGTGAAATACTTACAAATGTGTCTCTTTATTTATGACTATGGACAGTGTGCTGTTTTCTGCCAGAGGCAACAAACTGCATTAAGAGGCAGGACATGCTGGTGGCCATTATTTCTGCACTCAGTTTGCATTTCCATGTGCTGTTCAGACAGATTTACGGCACATGGTTAGGCTCAAAATCTCCTTGGTCACACACCCTGCTTGGGTGAAAGTATGACGGCAGCTTGTTTCAAAGCTCTGTTATCTAGGCTCTCGGTGACCTGCAGCTTTGGAGGAGACTAAGTATATGTGGTGCAGGTTTGAAACATGCCTCCAATCAATTGTGTTGCCATGAAAAAAAAAAACAGATCATACATGACAACTGCATTTTTAGACTTGCATGCTTTAATTTAGCAATGAGTGCAGCAATCATTCCCTCCCATTGTTGCCAGTAGCTGATGTGATTGTTACTTTACTACAAGACTCTGCAGCTGTTCAGGAGAAACCTGCTCGTGGACTTGAGATCTAGAAACAAGGGAGGGAAAAACGTTCAGACCTGCAATGGTTTCACATCAGCTACCCACCAGTGCACAGCTGCAGTACGAGCAAAGGCAGAGTGGACTTGTCACGTCCTTCAGGCCAAGCACCACACTACCCATTGTATCACTGTGTTTTGATGAGACATGTACACCAAATGAGGCTAAAAAAATACACCTCCCACCTCACCTCAGTACAACAGCTGATGCAGCTACCTTCAGCCTCCCCCTCATCCCCCTAAGGTGCAAACATGCAGAGGTTTATGTTCACTTTAGAGCCAACAGCCATCAGGATTGTGCAATTGTTTCTGTCTAAACAGCCCAACAAGAACAGCGATGGAGCTGCGCGCCTCACTCTGCATGTACGCTCCACTCTCAATATTTGCTTTGCTGAACCCAAATCTCCTGACATATAGATACACATGTTTTTTTTTTCTGGGTGTACACATTATATCTGTCTTTGTAGTAATGATGACAAACATTCTTCACTTATTGAACGCACGCCCAACAAATATAGATGGATTATATTTGCAGTCCGACAGACGATATTCTTTCTTGTTACCGGAGTTTCATTTTTCTCTGCATCCCAATTCTACTTTGTGATATTGCATTTAGCTCCAATTCTCGAGCCACCCCTAATTTCTTTATGTACTGCTTCCAAGGAGCAAGACTTAATTATTTAAAGTGGTGGTATACACTGCCATCATCTTAGTATCTCATGCAGTGGGTCCTTTAAAAAAATTGAGGAAACTAGACAAGTGGAAGATGAAGAGATGGCAGACCTAATAAATAAATAAATAAATAAGAAATCCAGAGCAGATGAACAGTATCTGAATGTAATGTCCTTAAGAATCATCATATAATACCATCTGGAAATCATCTGATTGGCGACAGCTTCATTTTTAGCATGACTATGATCCCAAACACACTGCCTATGTTGTAAAAACATACCTGGATAGAAAAACACACAATGGAACTCTATCAGTCACGATTTGGCCTCCCGAGAGCTGAAAATGATATAAAAACGACACGAAAACTGGCTCAGAGAGTTCAGGCTGTGCTGAAGGATAAAGGTGGTCACACCAAATATTGACTTTTAAGCTCATTGGGAATGTATAAACTCTGTTTTTGCCTCATGTCCCGTAGTTCCTTGTTTGTCTGCACATATTTCAATAATCCTTCATTTATTCCTGGATAGCAAAATCCTCACCGTCTGCAAGAATGGACAACAATCATTGTGTTGTTTCTGATGTTTGCACCAGCAAAGTGTCCACATGGCACTCACAAGGTTAATACATTTTCATATAGTTCAATTGGAGTTTGATGTGCCGTGAGTTACTGAAGGCTGGTTTGACTAATAAAGTTACGTTTCTCTGACCCTTGTCAAGTGTGCGGTTTAAGTTTTCATGCTAAAATACACTTAATAACCAACACTTGATAGTTTAAAGGTGGAAAGGCAAATCTGCATTGTTTGAATCTGCTTTTAAACAGCGAGGAGAAATCAATCCAGTGATCCCCTCTAATGAAATATGGCAACCTTGGCAGATTTTAAATCATCCCAATGCATTTTCCATAATTGAAGATTGTTATTGATTTTTATGCTCCAAGGCTTGGCTTTCAGTGCAGAGGAACTGATGATACACGAGTCTGAACCCCATCTCAGTGTTTTCCATGTCTTTGGCTCTGTTTCCCCCGTATCACGATGAAAAACAAAATCCACGGCAGGGTAAATGAGGGACGCTGGTGCGCTCTTCAGTGCGTCTTTAAGTAGAATAGATTGAGGAGGTGCCTGCAGAGAGGAACTGTTGTGAGATTGTGTATCCCCTGTGCTTGGCAACAGACCAGCTGCATTTTGCCAGAGCAGCATAGTGCACACACCCGGCCATCAGCTGTCGCTCTCACTAACCTCGGCCTAACTTGGCTCAACTCATCCCAATCTAACTTATGGAAATCCTGAACTAATTGGAAAAAAAATAATGCAAAGACAAAGCATTTGATGAAGAACTGCATGTATGTACACATGCATAGTTGCATATATGTATGTGTGTAGGTGGATTACTATGTTCTCGTTGCAAGTAGCTGAATTGCATGTGTCTTGTCATGTGTTGTTGACACTTGCGGGAGAGAGCATGCCTCACAGCTGTCCCAGGGCAGAGCATGACCAGTTTCCACTCCAGCACACATGCCTTTTCCCAGCCCTTCTTAGTCAGGAGTAACGCTGCAGCTAATGATTCTTTTCATAATCATTAGCTGGCTGGTTATTTAATTCTGCCTGAAAATTGCTTCAAATTGCCAATGTACGGGTGACATCTTTGAACTACATGGAGTAATAAAAAACAAAATCAGTCAGCTATGTTCGGAGGGAAAGCAGAATTTTTCCTTCATAGCTCGCTTAATAACCCATTGATTTATTTTTAAGATCCAGCAAGAAGGACACAGATTGTGTGGCGTTAATGTGGAGTAAAATGTTTTGATGTGCCGATGGATAAACGAATGTCGTACTTGAGCGAAAATGAGCTGATTTAACCAGCTTTTGCAAACTAGCTCTGTTCAGCATCACCAATTAACTTTCTTTTCTCATACTCTAATGTGGACCGTGTGACTCATGAGTTATTATCTAGTGGAGATCCTCCCTGGGCCTGAAATGATGGCCATCTAGGGACAGCTGTAGTGTGCCATGGTGATGTATGTTAATCCACAGACAAGTAGAGGCCATATATCAGGCTGGACTATGTATATCATGGGACAGACACAGAGGTCCCCCCCCCCCCCCCCCCCCCCCCCCCGGGCCCCCCCCCTTCGCCCCCCCCCGCCCCCCGT
>VOQJ01015652.1:46305-68467 GCA_015052665.1 Apistogramma diplotaenia
CTTCCCCAGAAATCGGAGGGGGAACACCCCCCCCCCCCAAAAAAACAAACAAACAAAAAAAAACAAACAAACAAACAAACAACTTTTATTCAGGGTATTTATGATATACCCTGCATCTTTAATAAGCTCTAATTTAAGCCACTGGCCTTCTATTATCTGCTTACATTAAGATAATAAAACTCAAAGACGTTACGGATGACAAGTGCTGCCATTTCAGTCTCGCAATTTACTGCATCATCTATTTTTATCCTGGACCACTGGAGCTTAAAATGTATCAATGGAAGAGGTGCAGTACAGCATTATGAATGGACCGGGCAGTACGTTTAGGACATTTCTTTCTGTCAGCCCTCCCTCCAGTCATGAGGCAGCGCTAATGCGAGTGTGTCTTTATTCTGTCGTTTGCTGTTTGACCCGAGAGATATGAAAGTACGTGCAGTTGGACTGCAGCCATTGGTAGGAATGAGTTCATCCCCCGCTGTGCAGATGGGTGTGCTGTCCAGCAGAGATGTGGAGAGATGTAAACCGTTTGGCTTGTCTTCCTGTTTGCCAATATTGTGGATGTCATCTATTTAGTTCAGTGTCCACAAATCGGCCTAATCCTACTCTGGCCTGCAGTGCTCAAAATAGGCCCAGCACAGAGGGGCAGCACAGGGCTAATGTGTTCTGGAGATGGACAAACTTTTCACTTGCACTGTGATGACGTATTTGAAAGTCTCTAGATAGTTTGAAGTTGTTGCTACCCGCTACCTTAGCGAGGTGGCTAACGTGGCTATCGGCCAGTTGCTAATACTTAATCAGCTAATGTGAATCCGCGCACCAACCAGGCTAACACTCATGATTGTTTAATACTTCAATTGTGCTGAAACAGAACTTCACTGACCTTTTGAAATTCCTCTTGAAAACACTGAACAATAACTGAGCCGACTGCTGCAGATGGGTCATCAAGTACGTCGTGAAAGCTTTGCCTGATAATAGCCAGCCAGTACCATTTGGCCTCCATAGTTCTATATGATTCAGTAGGCATAGCTTATACACAAGAATAGTTTTTCTCCATACGGTGCTGTCATATTCAGCCCTGCACCTGTCTGCATGCTGTTAAATTGGTGTGTGAAGAATATGAATATGCTCCCTTTTGTTGTGACCCAGTGTAGGGCTGTAACCCAGGGACACTGGGTAACTGTACCGGCATTTAAATAGCAAACAGGGGGAACAGAGCATGTTATGAGATTCACTAGTTTCACGTCTCCCAGGGTGCAGCTATAAATAGCCTCTCGCAGTGGAATAGAGTTTTCCCCAGCAATGCCAATGAAAGCCAGAGGAACAGCTGCGTTAAAGCCAAGTCCTGTTAGATTAGCCGAGTCAGATGGGCATGCTCCTCTTTCTCTCTCACCCCCGCTCCTCTCTGTTGTCTTTTCTTTCTGTCTTTTTGTCTATCTCTTGTTCTCTCACTTTCACTTCCCATCTCTCTTGCTCCTAATCTGTCCCGCTGTCTGTCTTTCAGCTACTTGTTTACCCCTCTTGTCTGGCAGTATCTTTGTCTCTCTGTTGCTGTCCTCTCCTTCTCTGTTTGTCGTGTGTTTGCTCAGTTTTCCTGTCTCTCTTGATGTCTTTTAATTTCTGTCTCTGTCATTATCTCTGCCCTTCCTGCTTTATTGTTCTGGCATTCTATCTCCCCGCCTCCCTCTGAGTCTTTGTTTGACTCGGTGTCCTCTTTTACCCCACAGTCCCTGTCTTTTTGTCCCCGTCCTGTAGCTTTCTCACTGTCAGTTTCTCTCTTTGTCTTCCTTCCTTCCTGTGTCATATTTTTTTTTTCATGTTCTGCTGCTCTCTTGCTCATTAATACCAGACCTCCCCTGTGTACTCTGTTAATTGGTACAATCCTAATATTAACAATGCTCATCTGTCTGTTTTAGCAAGAAGATTCTTGAAGTGGGAAGATGAACTACATATATTTTAGGCGTAAGCCTAACTTGATTTGTATTTGTGTCTCTAAAGTGATTTTGTAAATGCATTTGTGTGCTGATACTAATATTCACAATGTTTATTTATCTAAAAGACTGGAACAACAACTGTAATGCGGTTCGTGCTGGTTAGCATCCATCTAGAATATTAGAAATGATTTGTTTACTCCTGCATGCTGTAAACACTGAGACACCATCATCAATTGAAACTGAAACATCCCCTCCAAATGAGACAAATGATGCCGGGATTCACAGAAAACACACACACACACACCTGCCACTTCATTTGGTACAGCTGTTCATCTGCTCGTTAGCAGAAATGTCTAAACAGCCAATCACATGCTCACTGCATTCAGGCATGTAGGCACGGTCGAGATGACCGGCTGAAGTTCAAACCAAGCGTCAGAATGGTGACTCTGAATGTGGCAGGGTTGCTGTTGCCAGACAGGCTGGTCTGAGGATTTCAGAAACTGCTAACCTACCGGGATTTTCACGCACAACCATCCATCTCTAGAGTTTATAGAAAATGGTCCAAAAAAAGAGAAAATATTCAGTGAGCAGCAGTTCTCTGGGTGAAAATGCCTCGCTGATGTCAGAGGCCAAAGGAGAACATCAGATTCCTTCAAGCTGACAGGAACGCAGCAGTAACTCAAATAATTACTTGTTACCACCAGGGTAAGCAGAAGAGCATCTCCGCTGATTCTTGAAGCAGGTGGACTGTAGCAGCAGAAGACCACACTGGGTGCAAAACATCACTTGGTCTGATGACAACATGAAAACATGGATCCATCCTGCCTTGCATCAACAATTTAGGCAGGTGGTGGTCGTGTAATGGTGTGGTGGCAGTTTTTGGCACACTTTGGACACCTCTGTATCAACTGAGCATAATTTAAATGCCGCGTCCCATCCTGAGTATTCTTGCTGACCATGTCCATCACTTAACGACCAGAGTGCATTATCCCTGCTTCCAGATCTCAGCCCGATCGAGCATCATTGGGATGATACACAACTGTAAAATGCAGGACTGGGGACAAACAAACAAATAAGGTTCAGTTCAGAGAACGTAGTGTTATAACACTCGACATTTCAGACGTGTCTGATTTGATTGCAACAGTGGTCAGTGGTGGTAATCACAAGTTTAATGCAAAGAGTTCACACGTTCTCGTGCCCGTGGGTCATGTCACTACGGGAGCTGTTTAATTGCATTAGGAGTGAATACATTTCACATGTGGCCGCGGGAAACCGAACAATAAAAGCTGTTATCAGTGAGACAAAATTGAAAACTGTGAATTCCTTTCATGCAGATGCACTTTGAATCCAGCGAGTAATGCTTGACTCCACTGTTGAAAATCACTATTTACACAATCGACAGGGTGCCAGAATTAACTGCCTCTCATGCGTGACTTCATTTTTATACATCATGTCTCTGACAACCAGGTGTGCATTAGCATTCAACCATTTATTTTGTTCAACCCTTTGCTTCTCTCATTACTAATATTATTATTATTATTATTTTGTCCTTTGTGGCAATAAACCCATTTACTGACTCCTGCTGCTCCCTCTCTGACTGTCTCTCTCTGCGCCTGTCTTGCCCTGTTTGACATCACAGATGTGTTTATATATAGCCAGCAGATGGATTCTCCCATAACAGTCTGCTTCAGTGCCTTTCTTTCCATGAGCTTAGCCCACTGCCGGCCACTCAAATAAGCCAGAAGAAATTCTTTGTTTACATTATGTCTCCTGATCTGCGTAGCCTTCAGTTCATTACTACGTCCATTATTCATGTATTCTCATTCACCGTGCACGCACTCACATGCACAGAGAGAAAAACATCAGTGCTGCTCGGTGTGCTCTCACAGTCTTTGCGTTCGGTGTGCACCAGTGAGAACTGCTATCCTGTGATGAAACTGTCATCCATCGAGGGCTTCGCCGATTATATTCTTGAAAAGAAATTAAAAAAAATAGTAGCAGATTTAAAAAAATTATTTTTTAATTGATGTTGCATTTACAATCAAAGTATCACAAAATTAATGCTATGGTGCACTAATGCGTAGTTTGTATATATATATAAAAAATCTAATTCATGAAGGTAAAGTCACAAAATGGCTGACCGGACGAGTGACTACAGGCGTCTGTAACAGGCTTTAAATGAAAGAAATTGTAGAAATTATAACGACGAGAGCCAGAAACAAGTGCTGTGACATTTGTGTGACATACTGTAGTCCTGGTGTGATGTGGTGATGTGCTCATACTCCGGAATAATTATGCAGCATGCGAGGTTTTGGGAGTTCTTCTGGATGACAGGTCACTGATGGGCTCAGACTGGCACGCACTATGTTTGGAGTGCTATCAAGCAGGCATCCGTCCAGTCAGAGCGAAACCTTAGACATGAACAGTGACCTGCATGTATAGACATTTTGCTGGGCATGTGACACATGCTGGCAACATAATCAAGTGAGTACTGAAGGGTGGTGGGTGAGTGGGAGTTTAGGGAAATACAGACTATTCATAACGCAGCCTGCATATTTAGTTAGATGTACAGATTTAACTTTTTACAGTGTAAAACATCTTCCAGCTTCCATCCAGCAGGCCGAGAAGTTTTGTGATGGCAGCTTTTAATTGATGTCAACTTGATGTGCAGTTGTTGCTGTTTATGTTTTAATCTTCTGGATTTTTATCTTATTACTGAGTTTAAATTTTATTTCTTTATTTATAATTTAATAAGAATTGCAAACAACAAAACTGCAATTGCAGCTCTCGGCTGGAGCGAAAATATTGAACACAGTGTGGTGAAGTGGAAGGTAATTATCTGTTAGAACAAACGCAGCACTTAACTTTGAACCCAGCTACTGTATATCTGTATCACGTTAATGCCTCGTTTCGTTTTTCTGCGAAATAAAACACACGAACCAGTTGTTTATTTATTTATTTAAGCTAAAATTAAAAATCTGCTCGACAGCAGCCGTTTATAATGAGCTACTGACTTCTTGTGGCTTCCAAAAGCAAAGCTACACATCACTTTCATCATAGGTACTTCAAAAGTTTGCGAGTCTCCAAACACTGAGTCATTTGATGAGTATATAAACCATAAGTAACTGAATTATCCACTGGAGTGCTGAGGCCCAACGGCAGAGCTGGATAATAATCTCATGACTAAGCCAGGCTTTTTTAGGGTCAGTTTATTGGCATTGTTATGGGGTTGGAATGAAATTAGGAAAATGGCAGCTGTGTCCATGCCATGTCATTATCAAATGTAATCCAATTTGACCAGACAATCCTCTTGAAATGGACAGAGCACTCTCTTGGGCTCGTCTGCTCTTTAGCCCTGCAGAAACACTCAAGTTGCAGTCTGGTTTGTTTTTGTGTCACATGTGGGTGCTTATTGGTCATCCTAGTGGTCAGCCGGCTTTTGATTGAATGTGTTCTATTGTGTTTGTATTATGATGGGTGTTCTGAAACTGTAATTTCCCCTTGTGGGACAAATAAAGGATATTCTATTCTATTCTATTGCCTCATAAAGTTCCAGGAATTATGATGTGTCGGGTTTAAAAACATAAACAAACTCCCTGTAAACACTTAGTTTCCCCACGTCATGGAGTTTGGGGTCGCATGTACAGTACAGGGAAACACTTCACTTTGTTGACATAGCACATAATCTGCTTGGATGGCTGCTTGTCAAATGTCACTATGAGAAGGGACATGTAAAATGTTTTCCTAGTGCTACATGTGCGCTATGAGCCCGTCTCCTCGGAGTGAACCAAAGCCACGCCATCAAGGGGCTTTAAAGTTACTGAGTCCAGAGATTTTCTGTTGATGCCGTTTATAAGGCCTAAACCCCAGGGCAAACTGGCGAGGACACGCACATACAAACCTTTACTTTGTATATCTGTGCGTAGTTTTTTTTTCAGACGCTATAAAACACGAGGAAATCCACTTGCTTCCTTTTTCTGCCAGAAGGACAGGAGAGCTGAGTGCCTGCTTGTGTCAAATCAGGAGTGAGTGAATTTCTAGAGAGGAACAGCTGCATGCAGTGACTGTGCCAAACAAAGCATGTCAATGAACTGCCATGCAACTCTATTCACTCAGCCAGACACAGGAAGGAACATTAAAAGGGCTGCATGAGAACAACAGTCTACCCTGAGGAACAATTATCTTAAAGAGCCATATGTGCAATAAAATTAGAGTGGCCACATACACATTTTGCTATTTGACTTGTATGCTTGCATGAACACACATTCAGAATAAATAGCAGCAGATGGATCCCATGATGACGTGATGGATGCAGTGACAACCTTTTTTTTTTTGTTCTACAGAGATTTGTAACTTGTTTATGAAATGCACAAGCTCAGGAAATTATAGTACGAGTAGTATGTGCTCTCCACTTCCTGCAGCTTTTTTTTGCAAACGTTCTTTGAGATTTTATGGAAATTGTTCAATTGAGAACATTTGAGGCCGGTAAGCCATGTTGGTTGTCAAATCCGCCTTCATTTTACATAAACAGAAACTACTTTAAAAGTTTTTTTCTAGGAGTTTCCAGAACTGTCAGTTTGCACTTGATGTCCCTGATTTGCATGAAACATCTTCCTATGCAAGTATGCAGTGAGTAACTTGGAAGTTCAGCTACACAGAAGGAACAAGAACATGCTGCTACCAGAATACATTACTTTCCTGGTTGCATAGACATTAAATGGGAAGCGTGGAAACAATGGATCTTGTGCACATGTGCCTTTACATTTAACAGGAAATTGTTTTACTTGATTGATGTGTATACTGTAATTTACTAGTCATATTAAACAAACTGGGTTGGTCTTCAGTGATTTGCTTATAACCCGCAATGTGTTCCTATCCGGTTTCCCTAATTTGCTTACTCATATTTTGTTTATATTTCTTTCTAGGAGGCTCAGAAGGTGAACAACCCTGCCAACAATCAGGCAGCAGACAGGCCACCAAAGGGCCCTGATGAGAAGGAGGAGGCACCAGCCAATGAAGTGGGATGGATGACTTCAGTCAAAGACTGGGCCGGTGTCATGATCTCCGCTCAGACGCTCACTGGCAGAGTTCTAGTAAGTTTTCAGTTTTCTAATGGGGATGAATATGTCAGATATCAAATCCAGACACAAATACTTTAGCACCTTTTTGGACACTAATCATTAGGCCCAAGCAGAATCAGCAAAGTGCAATAGTTTGATGTTTCCTCAGGCAAAAAGGAACTGCAATATGTGTTCACAAGCTGGCTTTCAGATAAATCCACTGTGTAATCCGCTGTCATGTACACATTCCCTCACCTGTTTTGTACAAGTCCCACTGGAGACATACTGTGGGGCAATTAATTTTATCCCAACAGAAGCTAGTTGAATCTCAGTTGGCTTTTTGGCTGGAACTGTCCAGCCTTCTCTGTGCTGTAATCATCTTTGTGTGTGCTGTGCCTCTGCCAGAATGTGCATTTATTTGTGTGTGTGGGTATGCATGTATGTACTTGTATGCATATGAGGAAGGTTTATTAGTGTTTCTGAGGTAGGTTAGAAATGTAACAGTTTTTTTTGTTAAGATATTTTTGCACACGTTTTCATATTTCGTCTGGAGCAGATTTACCTGCTCTGTGTAGTATCTGTTAAGTTGGATAAATATATTAAAGGAACTGTTTCCTACTTTGAGGTTCTACAAATGACACTGTGAAATTCAGGTTAATCCTCCAAAGTGTTTCTCCTGTCATTTGCTGCTTTGTGCTACACCACAGCTTTAGAAAAAAAAGGTTTTTCATTTTTTAAAGGAAAAAGATACTTTCCATCAACAAATTTCTGATGTATCCTCCCTCTAAGCATATAAAAATGTCTGTTCACTTTGTGCAATATAATATTTTTTTATTTACAGGTTTTTGACAGATCTCTAAAATATTTATGCTTTTCTTATGTATTAAGCACTTTCTATATAATCTGACTTCTAGTGCTGCGCTCCCGGTGACTTGGCACCATCGTTTCTTTGCTTTGGTATTTTTGAAGTAGACCTACTGTTTTTTTCTGTTTCAGTCTGGGACTTCAGGAGAAATGTGCCACTTTTTAAGCACAAATAATTGTTATCCTGTTAAATTAAAAATGTTCTCTCACATTAATGTTATCATTTTACTTTCATGCAGAAAGAGTGTGGCGGCTCAAGTTTGGGTATAAAACCGAACAGTTATGTCTATAACTTCTGTTCCCTGAAGGAGAGAAACAAGGTACAACACATATAATATGGGATATCACGCCCCCACGTGTCCTAGCTGAAGACGTCTCTATTCCCGCCTTTTAAGGCAGTCGACCTGAGATGACCTGTATGTGGGGCTCCAACCACATACATATACACCCTGTCATCACAGTCATCCCTCAGTTTGATAGCCGCTCTTCACCGAGACCAGCTGCGCAGCCTGGTGTTATACCTCGTTCCTCTCCTTCAGGGAACAGAAGTTATAGACATAACTGTTCGTTCCCTTTCAGTTGATTCACTTGGTACAACACAAATAGTATGGGACATACATATACACAGCCCGCAGAGCAGCTACCGAACTGGAGTAGGACCACCAGCACCCTAGGCGACCCAGCAGAAAGGATAGAATGAGCCAAACAATAAAACCGAACAAAAGTGTGCAGTGATGACCAACTAGCTGCGGCACAAATCTCACTCACAGGAACCAGACAAGGCACGCATCGTGCTGGACTTTATTGTGCAGAGCGAAACCACACCCCTGAGGACAGGGGCGGACAGAAGATTTCTGCTCTGCTCGCTTCGGTTTGGTATTCATGTCAAAATACAAAATGAAGATGCTGCACCAGAAGACTCAAAACTAGCGCTCCGCAGGCAGTCCGCACACCAACTGAGCTAACACCAACACGAGCAGTTAAGCTAAGTTCGTGCTGGCAGACAACAGAGCTTGTTAGTGGTAGCCGGCTAGCCCATCTCAGTGGAGATGTTCTTAGCGAGGTGAAGAGCGTAAGAACTGAGGGATGACAGGATGTATATGTATGTGGGTGGGGCCCCACACAGTAGGTCATCACAGGTCATCTGCTTTAAAAGGCAGGAATAGAGATGTCTTCAGCTAGGACACATGGAGGCATGATATCCCATACTATATGTGTTGTACCGATTGAATTGACTCAAAGGGAACATGAATTTCGTTTATTTGCCTAGTAAATTACAATGTCGTTTTTAGTTTTAAAGAAGGTTTTGCTCTATTGTCTTGTAATGACAGGTGATCTATTAAAATTTTTAAGCAGTAGATAGATTGATAAATGCCAGTCACTCCTGACCTCCTTCATACATAACTACATAAGACTGACAGATTTTTTTTCATTTCACTTCTTGTGTAATGTGGCATACCTCAGCCTTTTCTCCTTGTTCCCCTTGCTTACGAATGGCTTCTTGACAGCCACCCTTCCACTGAGACCATGTCTGTTGAGGCTTCAGTGAACAGTAGATGGATCAACTGAAGTGCCACATGCATCTTTCAAGTCCTGTGTCTGGTCTTTGCTGGATTTTTTTCCCTTCGCTTAAGACGTGATTTTCAGATACTGTTCATCTGCTGTAGATATATCAATTTTTTAGGTCTAACACTTCTTCTTTTGTCCTCCACTTGTCCTCAAATTTCTTAAGGGGACACTGTACACCACCAAGATATGCCATGTTGTGGCTAATAGCTCTTTGGGAATCAGCTTGTTAGTGCAAGCCTATTATTTTACACAAATTATGTGTTTACTATACTCCCGAAAGCAGTTAGGTACAATGACTGGATTGAAAATGAGTGGAAAAGCAGGAATTTAAAAAGACCTTCAAAAAGCCCAGGGGAACTATTGCTCAAGACCACTCTAAAACATTACGATGAGTGGCTCTATATTTTTGCACAGGACTGTAACAGTCCACTAGTATCTAGCCTTTCTTTTACGTCTCATCTTCAGAGTATTAAGAGTAGGTGTGTTTTGCACAGACATCCGCTGTGCATCTGTGGACTGAATGAAGCAGCAGTGGGAGTAAGGAGAGAGATGGATACAAACTAAAATACTAACACTGACATTGTTAATGTTTGCTGGAATATGACAGCTTCCTCATGCCTGGTGAGAATAGCTCGTAGTTGAGAAAGATTCGGGCCTTTCACGGAGAAGAAGATGAAGAATCCCGAAGGGAACTGTCAATTTACTAAATGAGCCTCTCTTTCATCACTTCCCCACTCACACAGCTCCACTGGCATGGACACAGCTCCCTCTTCCCTTTCATCTTCTTCTCTGACTGAGTGCTCCCAATCTGCCCTGTATGTACATTGGTGTGTGTTTGTGTGTGTGTGTGTGTTTATGAAAGTGAGAGATAAAGCACAGAAACATATAGGCAGACACTCCAACAGAAAGAAAGACAGGCAGATTGAGAGTTAAACAGAGTGGTTGTGACAGTTAGGGAGAAATAAGGCACTGGCTCCTTTAGAGGGGTTTTTAGGCATAGTGATATCCCAGTGTATCGCCTACTGTGATTTGTGCTACTTGTGCTGGGGTTGATAATTCTGCCCAGCAGGCTGTGTTTGCGTACGTGCCCATTCTAATGATATGCAGCACAACTCAGTAGTTACTCAAGTTAGTTCTACATAAAGATGAATGAGTACAGTATCTTCTCATGTGGATGGAATTAACATTTGTGGGTGCATGTACTGTATGCAAGTATTTCTCAACAGGTACTGTATACAGTAGGACATGATGGCTTATGAGCCAGTTTGTGTATATGAACGTGCATGTGGGTGGGTAGGTAATTTTTTTTTTTTTTGCGGGGCTCTTGCTTTCCCATCGGTTATTCACTGCAGATCAAAATTGTTATGAGTATCTGTGTACACAGAACCTGGCTGGTAACTATAGCAACTGCTGTGTAGTGGCGCTCAGTCATTTGACATTAGGGGGCTGTCTGCCTGGGCAGAGCAGAAATAACGTGCACATGGTCTCTCTCTCTCTCCCTTTTGCACACACATGAGCGTGCAGGTGAGATTACACCTTGATGTAGACCCCATTCAGTTCTATCCAGGTGCAAAAGAGTCAAAAGCACACGGAAAAGGATGGTAACTGGTAGGCAGAGTATTCAGTCCCTGTTCATTTGGTTGCCTTGATGACTTCACTGTTGGTGAATATTCAGGTATACCCCCAGGCTTATGGAATTACCAGACGAATCTAAGTTTGCTGTGGCAATAATTCAATTTTATATACAGCGCCAAATCACAACAAACTTTATTGTGAGGTAAAGACCCTAGAGTAGTTACAGAGAAAAGCCAGCTGTCAAAACGACCCCCTGTGAGCAAGCACTTGGCGACAGTGGGAAGGAAAAACTCCCCTTTAACAGGAAGAAACCTCGAGCAGAACCCTCAGGGAGGGGCAGTCATCTGCCACGACCGGTTGGGGTTGAGGAGAGATGAGTAATGATAATGAGTCCCATATATTGTTTTAGATTAGGAAAAGATCTTGTTCAAGTCCTCCATTACAGTTATAAAATCTTTCATGTTGCCTAAACCCAACCACAGACGGCCGTGTGGTTGCAAGCATATGAGATTCATAATGCAGTTCTGAAAATTCCTTCTAACTTATAGTACTACCTTCATTTAAAACAAAAAGTTTCCTCTGAGCCTGACCTGCCATTGATTATACTGTTAACACAATGAAACTGGGAAAATAGTTTATAGGAACACAGTAGTTTGGAAACTGAGTTGCTTCATACTGTGATGAATTACCAGCATGAGGAAGGCAAGGCCTGCTTTGTTATTGGTGAGCAATGACTTTACCAAACTACATGATCACACTGCATGACCATTAGAACCAGACATGCAGCATGAGAATCAATCGTTCCTGTTGTTAGTGTTGTATGTCTTGAAAAAACATCCCATTGGTGAGCCACGAGATTAACGACTAAAATATAGAACTAAGGCACAAACGTGTGTGTATGTGTCTCTCCGTGTGTAAGACAAAAGGTGCTGATAATGCATTGTTTCCTCATCATAGCCTTTGTGACTTTGAGACCCCCCTAAACCACCCTCCCACACAAAAAGAGTAATATATCCAACATGTCACCTTGTGTGCCTTTAAAAAAAAATGTCAGGGAAGATGAAATGTTGCCAGTGTGAGCCAGTGTTGTTCCACTGTGTGGGTCTATGGCTTTGATTAGTTTTGGGGAAAAAAGCCCACACATGCAATACTGTACCACTTTATCAAATACAGACACTAAGCTTGGGGCCAAGGGGAAAACATGGAGGACTTAAACATGAAGTTAAATTTTTGCATGGCCAGTTTGTGAGTAAGTTTCTTTCGATTAATTGATAGGTGAAAAAGTCGGTCTTGGTGGCTTATGCAGAGCGACACCTAAATGACTAAACGGTGCACTCAGAAGAATGCGTCTCTCTGAGCTGTGATGAGACAGCTGTCCACACACTGGGGACGGTGAATGGGGAAAGAGCGCACCTCTGGTCAGGCAGTAGATAGCTCATCAGTTACTCGACAACCATATCATCCCAGTTGTTTTGTTGAAAGACCTAATTAAGCATTCAAGGGCACAACATCTGAGGTAGCAACTTCTTGGACAGCTGGAAATACGAGTTGGCTGACTTCTTGCGCTACATAAGCCCAGCGTTTCATCTAATTGATTCCTGCATTATTGTTACAGTGACAATGTGTGTAATCCCATAATGTTCAACAAAAACAGCGAAGGATTATAACTTCTGAATGTAGATATTCCCCCTATCTCCGTGTGCAGTGGATTTGCATGGCATGGTGGGTCCAGAAATAGGTCAGTCCTGCCATCTTTCTTAATGGGATCTTGGGTGGCAACCAGAGACCATCTGTTCACATGGCCCGCTCCCTAAACCCTATGGCCATCCCTCTGCCTACCATCCACCCACACACACTGCACGGCGCTCTGCATATCGACCCCTGTCCTCTGAAAATACAACACATCTGTCTGTCTTTACAGCTAAGTGATAAAACATTCATTCAAACTTATGCTGTAACAAATCCAGCTGGCTTTTTATTTTTTTAGCAGTCTCACTTCATTTAAACAGCGCAGCAGAGCGGGAGACACCAACAGGAAGCACAGATTTCTCTGTCATGCGTTTTTGCTCTGCGTACCTTTTTCTGTGATTGCCCCTCTATTATCTAATTTTTTTTGAACAGCTTTTAAACTCTGTGTGAGTGTGTCTTTGTGTGCGTGTGTGTCTTGGCAGGAACCAAGGTGAGATCGTGCATATTGTGCAAAGATGCTACAAGTGTGTTTCACCGTGTTTCCGTGTGTCATCAAACATCCTGTCGGGGAGAAAATAAGTGTTCTCTCACACTCCCCATGATTGGCTTCCTTCCTGCACAGAGAACAGCTGCCATTCACAGTGTTTTACAAAGTACTTTTGAGATTTGAATTGTTTATGATGCTAGCACAGTATGTGTTTACCCCCATGTTTAAGTGCATTTTTGTACTAGCAGTCTTTGGGGTTGCATAAGCATATTTTTTTATTGCCAGAGCCTGTTTGCATCCCTGAGTCTGCCACTCAATGTATGTGTGCGCATCGGATATGTGCTTGCCTGAGTAGACACAGTGTGTTCCTCTGTGCTATATGCGTGTGTGTTTATGTTTTGCTGTTTGCGCTTGCTAATTACACTTTCCTGCACGATTGCAAGCGTAAGGCTTTTACAGAATTATGCTTTATTTCCATATGGGGGGGTGGGGGGGGGCAGTATGTTTAACTGCCTTAAAAGCTCAATGTGAAATCTTTACAACAAACAAAAACACCCACCCACATACAGACACACAAACACACCATGCACAAAGGCTCGCCAGCATGCTGCAAATCGTTTTTTTAAAACTCATCATTATTAAATGTGACAAAAAAAAAATTAAACTCACGTGATTCTGCTGATAGTTAATGACCTATCTAAGTTATTACCCACCTCTTCCTTTAAAACAATGATGTACACAATCTTAACTTAGTGGCTGTCAAAAGTATCTCCTACATCAATGTGAGAACATCCAGAGACGCTGTCCCTGGAGAAATCATCAGACACATTTCAAAAAAATCAGTTTGTCTCTAAATTAATAGCAGTGGGCTCAGACATATTTTTCAGCTCTTCCCCCCCTATTTGGTGATATGACACTTTGCCTCAACAGTGTGTTCCACCATAATGAAACTCAATTTCAGTCTGCTCCTATTCCCCTAACTCAAACTCATACCCTGTGCCCTCGGAAACCTCCAGGCTATCACCTTGCTTTCCTTCCATTTCTCCCAGGCGCTGAATTTAGCAGGCTGTACAGCGCATTCATTTGTCTTGCCGCAATTTATCAGTTCATTCGATAGCAATCAAATTGGCATTGACGTAACAGTGATGAATGACTGCTTTTGGCAAACGCAACCCTGGGGGATAAGCACAGCGGCAGAGAGATTGGTGTGGTGGGAACAGAAGGAGTGTGATAAGTGTGGTGCCAGACGAGGTCTGTACATAGTGCTAACTATGTACGAAAGCAACGATACACAACAACGGGACTGCAGAAGTAATGAATAAATTCTCTGCATAGAGAGAAAAAGCACAAGATGCCTACAAAAAAATGACCATGCAAATGATACAGTGGTTGCTGGTCAGACTCATATTGGTGCAGACTTAAATATCTCAACACTTAGTTGAATGCATTGCCATAAAGCTTTATGACATTTATAGTCTCAAGAGGAAAACTATTGACTGCTGATCCCTTGACTTTAAATAAGAGGTGAACATTGTGAGCATTATACTTGCTTAAGACCTCAGTCACACAGGCCTAGAGACCAGTCAGTGACCCCCAGGCAGCCTCCTTTCATTAGTGGAAAAATGTGATTCCTGGTGAGTGGCTGTTGGCTGTTGCTAGGTGAGATGCAAAGAGGGTGCTGGACCAAAAACCTTGTTGTGATTGCTTTGGGCATTGGCAGATTGCCACAGTTGCCCGTTTTTGTTTTGACTTTGTTATAATTTTAGTAGAATGTGAAAATAGATGGCGCTCCTTCTGCAGCTCTCTTCTCTCTGTCATAAACCCCTCCTACCACACAAACAGAGGCATATGCACCTGCTTGATATGAGCTATAAATAAGTCGACTTAGTTTTGACTTCATGTGGAATTTGAAGTCCATTATCCCTGGTGAGGTTCCATTGCAACACCAGATCTATTGATGCTTTTGCTCTCTATATTATTCACCTTATCTGCTCTGGAAAGACCTGTAATTATCTGTAGTCATAAGTCAGTCTAAATCCTGAAAAAAGCACCCCGAGGATGTGTAAGACTCATTCCCTTCCAGGCAAATTTATATGCTGAAAGACTATTATGTTCAGTGGTGACAAAGAACCATCCTGCTATCTAACCTTTCGTGCACGCAGTGTTTAAGGCAGCAAGCAAATCAGCATCTCTGAAGTTAAAAAAATACAATATATGATATTGCAAGGTTTCTCACCTCTACAGAATGGAGAGGTCTGTAATTTTTATTGTAGGTACTGTACACTTCAACTGTGAGAGACGGAATATAAAGAAGAAATCCAGAAAACCACAATGTAATTATTAATTTGCATTTTATTGTGTGAAATAATTATTTTATCACCTACTAACCAGCAAGAATTCTGGCTCTCACAGACCTGCTAGTTTTACTTTATGAAGCTCTCATATTCTGCACTAATTACCTGTTTTAATTGCACCTGTTTGAACCCGTTACCTGTATAAAGACACCTGTCCAAACACTCCATCCTCTCCACCATGGCCAAGACCAAAGAGCTGTCTAAGGACACCAGGGACAAAATTATAGACCTGCACAAGGCTGGGATGGGCTACAGGACAATGGGCAAGCAGCTTGGTGAGAAGGCAACAAATATTATTAGAAAATAGAAGAAACACAAGATGACTGTCAATCTTCGTCAGTCTGGGGCTCCATGCAAGATCTCACCTTGTGGGGAAAAGCTCAGGAAAGGTCAGGAATTAGAACTACACAGGGGAACCTGTTCAATGACCTGAAGAGACCTGGACCACAGTCTCAAAGATTACCGTCAGTAACACACTGACGATGAGTACAACCAATCATGTATCACGAGATTTTGGCCTTTTCTCAGTAAGATTTTGAAGATGGGCCCTGGCTGGGTCTTCTAGCATGACAATGGCTCCATAAGAAGCATTTCAAGGTCCTAGAGTGGCCTAGCCAGTCTCCAGACCTGAACCCAATATAAAATCTCTGGAGGGAGCTGAAACTCATTGTTGGCCAGTGACAGCCCCGAAACCTGAAAGATCTGAAGAAGACCTGTACAGAGGAACCATAATCCTGCTGCAGTGTGTGCAAACTTGGTCAAGAACTACAGGAAATGTCTGACCTCCGTAACTGCAAACAAAGGTCTCTGTACCAGTTATTAAGTTCTGTTTTTCCATTCTGGCAAATAATTATTTCACACAATAAAATGCAAATTCATTATTTAAAAATCAGACTGGATTTATCTTTTAGATTCTGTTTCTCACAGTTGTGTAGCTAAGACAAAAATTAGACCTCTTCATTCTTTGTAGGTGAGAAAACGTGTATCTGTATCTCTGTAGATAGGAGACGCTGTTCTGTTTGATTGAGATTGAGATTTAGATGTGGTTCAGAATTTCTTATTCCATTGCCACTGGTAATTAGTATGAATTTAGTCCTGCTGGCTTGAGGGTGTTTTTTGTTTTTTGGGCTGCAGCCACATAAAAAGCATAAGCCTTGCATTGAGTATTGGAGGAGTGTAGGAGGAGGAGGTGGACGGGGGATGAGAGGGAAAGCAGTGTGTCAGAGGAGGAAAGAAAAGCACAGGGATCCCTGCTATCATGCTCTATATTTTCTCATAGTAGATATTCACACATTGGTTTTACTTGCATGCATGGTGCTGCATTTGTGTGCATGCATATTGTAAATACAGGCACACACTGTAAAAGGGCTTGAACTTCTTAAATGGCAAATTTTACAGAGGACACATTTAATTAATTGTGTTCTAAAATATCCACCATTTTACCATTCACATTGCAGTAGTTGTAATTGCTGAATTTCTCCCTTGTCTTTTATATTTCGAGAGCACCAGGGAGAATTTTACAACTCTGCAACAGCTTGTGTCAATTTGTTCTCATGAATGGTTTTCCCTGCAGCCCCCCTTTAGGCCCATCATAAGACTTTGAGGGATGACTCATCCTTGCTCATTCTTTTTTTTTTTTGTCTCCCTCATCTATTAACCCATCCATTTGCCACCTGCGACTGTGTTGCTAGAGAGCCAGTGACCTACACTCATCTTCTTGTGCTGCAGTTCCTGCGACCTTTGTCTGTCCCACCCTCCCTCAAACTATTTTGCAGAGGAAAAGGTCGAGAGAGCAGACGCAAAAGTGATGTCTCATTTAGCTGGCTGCCCAACCTATTCCCTATTAGATCAAATTTGTCTGTGACTTACACGGCAGTGTGTCTGAGACACTGTGGCGACAGCACACATTCATTTTTCTCCGGTTATTTTTAGCCTGGGCGAGGACTCGGCACATTCATTATAAAAATGTGTACAAATCAAGTCATGCCCCTAAAAATAGAAAGCAAGTAAAAGGTTTAAGTAGTATTTCTAATCTTTTTTTATTATTATTATTTTTTAATTGGAAGCCACTCTGGTGGTATTGCCCTTGAAACGTGTCATGAGGAAATCCAAAATCACTTTACAGCAAACCCACTGTAGCTATTAAACAAGCGGTCCATGCTATTAGAAAATTAAAGCCACGAGCAAATGACTGTACAGTATGATTATTTGTGCTCTGCTGAAGCCTCAGGCTGAAGAGTGACAGGGCAGTCAGAAATTAGATTACATTAAGAGTCACAAGCACATTAGACTGCAGGCATGAGACAGACAGACAGACAGAGGTACACAGAGCAAACAATCAAAAGGGGAGGCAAACAGACAGGCTGAAAATTATGTGGCGATAGATCGAGACTTAAGTAGGCAGTCAGAGAGGATGCAGACGTTCTCATGTTTGTCATCTGGAGCCCCCTGTCACCTCTAAGTCGGCGCTTTCCCCATCTCATCTTTGTCATGGCTGCCTGGTGTGGTCTCAGGGAGGAGTGCTGAGTGACTCAGTGCCTCCAGGATGACGCACATCTAATGGATCAGAACTTGCAGCATCACAGTGATCCAACCATATCAAACACCCCTGTCGCTGCCAGACATGTTTATTAATTATTATTATTTTTTACAAACAAGATAAGGAAAGAAAATTCCTTTGGTTGTGGTGCTGCTGATAAAGCAGCAGTATCTTATTTAGAAAGAAATTGAGCAATAAGAATTGATCTCTATTTTAATTTAGTTGTTTTAAATATTTTAATAATAAATACATTTATAGAGATTTGGATTAATTAAGCAGTAATATTTGAGTAACCCGTGTGCTCAGAGGCTTTTAAATGTCCCGACTCCAGCTGCTTCACAACACTAACTGTTCTGTCTCAAATCGCATGCTTCCATTCTTAGACTTGCTATTTTAAGTCCACGGCCACAATGGTACATAAAGTGCACTATGAGTACCCAGATGGCATATTTGTAATGGTCAAAAAACACTGAATGCTCTAATGGCTGCTATCTAGGCTACGCAGTTGAAAGGAAGGGTCCACCAAACAATTTGAATTCACTCCATATTGTAGTAGTGGCTCTATAGCATACAGGTTAGCCTGAAAGATCCCCAGTTAGAGGGGGAACAAATTCCTGTGAGGGTTGCGTCAGAAGGGATTCCGTTGTTAAAAAAAAAAAAAAAAATCTGTGCCAAATCAAATATGTGGATCCATCTGTTGTGGGTGACCTCTTGTGAATAGGGGAACAGCTGAAAGAAGTAGAAGAGCAGAAGGATGCATCGTCAGCACCATGACAGCATATCTGCAACGACAAATATAGATCATCCTAAAATGAGAAGCACCCTCAAATGACTTAGAATTGACCTGGAGATACTGTAGCTCCAATCGCATCGCCATCTAAATCACTTCATCCTCCGTGCCTCACTCTCCTTGGAGTGTGTGTTAAGCATTAAGAGAATTTCCCCGTGGGCCCTGATGAAGTATCACATTATTAACATTCAACATTTTCTTGGTGCGGGCTTTATATGCTGCATGTCAATTGCTCTGTGGAGCTGCCTCCTCTTCTCAGCCTGTCTCATCTATACATCAGCAGGTCTGAGTCACACAGAAAGTTGGTGTGGGAGTGAAAGGATCAGTAGAGATGGGGCTGACTGATTCCCAACCTCTGCTTTAAAGGGTGGACAGGTTATTATTGCAGCAACATCCACGGTGGAAGATGGATGATGATGGTTGTACTCCTCCTAAAACTGACCTAAATAAAAAGTAACTGTCACACACTGGTTTATTTTGGCGGGAAACACCTATTTACTGTGCTGTGCAGAGCCTCAGAAGGTGCAGGATTAAGTGTGATCCATGTGTAGGCATTGGTTTATTAAAAAAAATCTTTCTGACCCTCCTTTGACTCCTATGACCAGCCTGGTCATAGATATGGTTTCAGGTTCATCCTGAATATTCTGTTGTCACTCGTGTCATGTTTGTGCTTCTAATTGCTTATTAGAGGAGTCAGCTCAGTGGGGACCATCTGCTAAGCCAGGTTTCAGATCCGTTTACCCCCCACTGGGACTCTGTTTCCTGGGATGGGACAGCCACACAGTGTCCCTAAAACACATCACCTCCAGAGCCCGCCATTTACTGCTCACAGTTTCCATGAGATCATTAGGGGATGATCGTAGGTGATGTAACAGACACAGGAAAGACGGGGGGAGGTAAGTCCTTGTGTCAAAGGGCAGCTGAAAATGGGATATTCAGGGAAAGAGTCTGGAATAGTATTTGTTTAAAAGGAAGAAATTAAATCTACATTTACTTGGTTGTATCATATGGTACTTTTAGGGTTTTGTGTGGAGAATAAAACGTTTTATGGCTTTTTTTACTGAAGCTTTCTACCTCTGCTTCAGTCAGACTAGAGTAAAAATAGGACAACAAACTCTGTGTGTTGGCTAGTACTAATTGCAAGTAAGTTGCAATGCCCAGCTGCTCACCCAGTGGTTGACTGCAGAAACCTCTGGGTGACCACTGTTGGTTGCCTGTTGGTGGGAGGCAACAAGTCTTGGTCTGACTAAACTACAATCATTCTCAAATGGACTGGTGAAGGTTTGCAGTGTATCACCATCTAATTTACAAGCACAGACAGATTGCTAACACAGTGTAATCAGTCGGTCAGTCCTGCCAGTGAGCACAAGTTGTTTTTATGGAGGAAGAGTTTGAAATACATCCACTATCCGGATAAATCCTGAGTTCTGACTGAGTCTCATACCTCTGTCAATGGCAACAGATTTGCAGTTTATCACAGTTAACCACGATATTATCACAAACAGATCGTATGTAATTTGACCGAGTCCAACTGAAACTGATTCTGTTCTTATTGCCGTGTTATCGCCGTCTTGACTTCCTGAGACTGTCTGAAGAGAGCAAATGACTCTGATTGGTCTTCAGACCTGCTTCCTGTCTGTGAAGCAACCATTTCAAAGGCAAAGAGGTTGCACAGGCGCAGCAATTTTGGTCCACAGTGACCTCCAACCACTGTTTTCCCAAGTGTGACTGGAACCTAAAGGAACCAAGCTAATTTAGCTTCTCTCTCCTCTAATCTTCTCTCCTTGCAAAGAGGAAAAAGAAAATCAATTCATTAAAAATTACATTCTCCATTTCCTCCATTTACGTCAGTGTCTTTTGATGTATTCTTGCTGATAAATTGACTGAAAACCAGAGGCTAGGGAGAGATCTATCACTGGTCTACTAAGATGAAGTAATGAAAGCATAAAACTCCCTCTGAAAAAGGGGCTAAAAGGCCAGACCATCCTAGTATCTGGAGACTGAATAATGCCTTTGTTTTGTGATCCCTTTTTTATTACTTTGCTGCAGCAACATGCATTTCTCTGGCACATTGCATTCACAGTTATTCCCACAAGTGGCATATCACCGTGGCAACATCTCACATCTCTTATTCACAAGAATGAGCTTTGTGCCCTCCGTCTGTCTCTGTTTTTGTTTCTCTTTTTCTCTCTCTCTCCCATCCCTGGGTGCTTCAGTTTTTCTGATCTATTTTTTTTTCAATGGGCTAGAAGGACCGTTTCAGCGGAATTATAAATTACTTTTAATTGTTCAGTGTTTCCTGTTTCCCTTCTCACAAAGGGTACATTCTTTGAGTTTATCATTAGAAACTCAATGAGACACCGAATGATACTGAAGCAATTAACGGGAGCTCAAACGCTCAGATGGTCGATTCCATGTGTACTACCATTCAACGCCGGCTTTTGAACTGCGTGCTAGAAATAAGCAGGACAGAATGCTTCAACTTTAGTTTAGATTTAGTGCCGCTATGATATTTAATTTATTTTTGTTTAGATATATTTACTTCTCTTTTTTTGTGCCTTTGAACTTGCATTTGATGATGCAGAGACAAACGGTGTTCTTGACAATAATTTCTGAGCTACAGAAACGTGTCTATTTTTAATGCTGTGCTGTCTGAGAGTTGAAGAACATGGCCATTCAATCCTAGATTTTTGCCCTTGTCCCTTGTTTCCAGACATTTCTCTGGATTCCGACTCTTTTCATTCTTTAATTATTGAACAGTTTACCCACAGTTTTTCACAGAGCTGGAAATCCCTCCCTGACTTTTTTTTTTATGAAAAAAAAAGCCCTTCTCTGGGATGCTATTTTTAGGTTCACTTTGTGTCATTGCCATGTAGTGCATTAAATCAGATTAATGAGAGAAAACCATTTTTTAAACCTAATTTGTGATGATGTAAATCTAAAGTATGACCCTATGCTGAAACAATAATTTTACTGCTGTGCTGTTTTATCTTTTGCACCAAACACCTACCCAACCCAGATAGACACGCCCCACTCACAAAAGCAGGGGCCACAGATTTATATAAGAAAACAAATGTGAGGTACTTACATCATTTTCCAATATGTTTATAAATGGTACTTTTATTTATGGATTTGGAACCCATTAGCTGCTACCATGTGGTTGCTAGTCTTCCTGATAATGATAATAAAATACATTGAATCATAAATTTTTATACGCTCTACTCTGTAAACAAGCAAAAAAAAAAAAAAAAAATAATAAAGCAACCAAAGAATTACAAAAAAAAAATGAAGAGGAACAAAAAAA
>VOQJ01015656.1:0-16468 GCA_015052665.1 Apistogramma diplotaenia
GAATGTCCGACACAGCGAAATGTAGTGAAAATCATATCGTAAATACATATTTAGCCCTTTTTATTGGTGGGGGAAGGCGAGTTATGAAATATCATGGTTTAGATAAAATATGATCTACATGACTCAATTTTAGAGATAATGACTTCAAATTTGCACTGCTTGTAGCTTAGATGCTACTGTTTACATTTCCGGTGGATCTAGATCGATCCATATTTAATTCTGCAAGATACAGGGCTGCATACTGTCTCCAAAATCATTACTGTACGACAATGGCAGTGTTTAAAGGGGCATAACTTTTTCACATGTACAGATAGAGGAGAAATTCCTTTTGTACTAGAAACTACAGAATCTAAGCTTTCAGGAACGCGTATGCATATGTCTGTAGCTTTTACCGATCTCGCATAGTCTCCAGTCAAACATTGTGTTACACAGGAGGCTAGAATTGCTCGAAAATCTAGGCAATCGAATGTTAAAGGTATAGCAGACACAGAAAATGGTCTTTTTTCGATGTGTAATCCATCAAAATTCTCTCTACACTTTGATACTGACATTAAAGAATTTGTCCCTCCATAACTGTACGGTGCTTATACTTTAAGTTTCATTCCGCTTTACAGGTTTTCATGTCTGTCAGGCATTTGTTAGAATCTATTTCCTCTGTGAAATCCTGTGGTCAGCAAAGAGGAAACTACCTGCTGCTGTCACAGTGACAGAAACCAAGCGGCCACCTCTGGAAAACAAAAATGAAGTTGGGAAAAAAAGTTGAGCTGGAATTTTATAAATGGGGTTTGACTCCGACACACCCTGCTGTCTGTAGCCTTTGATCCTGTGGAAATTTCTCAGGGGAAATTAACTGCTTTTCTTTTCACCCCGTAGAAACACTTTGGATTCTTTTCACAGTTGAACAGTTTTATAATTTTCATCATTTTAAAACCAACCAAAAAAAGGAAAAATGTTTGCTCTGATTAATCAATTCAGCAAGCTAACAAAAAGGTTCCTCAGAGTCCAGGCAGCATGACGTCATGGCAGTGATGTAATGCATGATTGCAGAGCCAAACGTGTCACAGTTACACAACATGTTGCTGTGCAGCACAGACGGAACGAGTGGAAGATGAAATGACTTCTGTGCCGATACTTGACTGTGTGGATGGAGTCGTAGCGTCACAGGCAAATAGAGTGTTTCACAGCAGGGAGCTACTGACCACAAGCTGTTAGCCCGAAGAAATGTTTTTGTGAGGGGGGATGTGGGGAGGGAGGGAGGGAGGACAGATTGATAGACAGGACCTATTGAGTGGCTGCTTTGAACTACTGCTCTGTTAGAAGTGTTTCCGTCAGATGTGTGCTTGCATACCGAGCGTCCTGGCATCTTGTAAATCAGGCAGGTGGTCCTTCCGACTGCCGGCCATACCTGCCTGCATTGCCTCCACTGCCAACACCTCCAACCACACCAACCTGCACCTTTGACAGGAACCTCACAGACCTCTGAGTGCAGAGCGATTTCACGTCTCAGTCATGAAATCTCCAAGTATGATTGAACAAAGCTAATTCAAGAAGGTAAAAATAGGCTCACTGCGGTGAAAGTCTTCTCATGGCAGTTGGAAGCATGGATTATTATTCATGGCTTTTGAATGTGAACGACATTAAAGAAATTCGTTAAATGACTTATGCTGCTCATTTGCATTTTACAGCTAAATTTTCATAATGTATGCATGCAGTAATGCAGGACTCTGGAGATTTCACTGTGCAGCAGAATTGCAAAGTAGATATGGTGGCTGCATCGCTGAGAAAATAAGACAAATAAAGAGCAGAATATAAAAAAGTATCCTCAGTGGGCTAAATTTATCCCAACTACCTTAAAGTCACCGATAAAACGGTTAATTCATAGAAGCAAGATGAAACCGACATCTTTATTGCTCATTAAAAAGTGAATGAATTTATTGTTTTATTGATGACTATCATTCAGCAACAGATGAGAAGAAAATGACATTTGATAAGAAAAACAATGCATATTCAAAAATAAATGTTGCAATTAAGTCAGAGCATTAATGCTCTTCCAGAAAGGAAACGGACAGTTGGACCGCATACAAATATGTTTCTGACGAGCCAGAACCATCAGCTCCCGTTTCCCATTTCTCCGGTCACGGTCTGTTGGTTCTACCGCACGGAGCCGGGGGGGTCAGCATTCACAGCCACTTCTCTTTAGCTTTATTGGTCATGCAGCAATGTAATAATGTACCATTAAGATACTGACGCAAGAAGCTGAAGAGCATCACTGGTTTGGTATTCAGGAGCTTTGGTATCCGGTGCAGTGAAGTGGAGAAGACTGACAGCGAGCAAACAAGTCAAAGTGTGTCTGTCAGGCCTTATTGACCGCCGTGATCCACCTCAGGGAGACACTGCAAACACACACACACTGTGACTGAGTGAGACTGAAGCAGGGAGCTTCTCTCACAGTTTCCTGTTTCCTGCGCTCACATGACCACCAAAGCCAAAGCAGTTCGTTTTTCTCCTTCGGTCTTGAACTTGAACTTAGTTTGCAAAGAAATTTGCTTTGTTTTCCTCTTGAATCAAACCACAGCATTTTAATTAGGCAGCAAATTATTAATATTACCTTGAGGCTCATATAGTTTATTGTGTGGCTTTTACAGCCCGATTCTAAAAACTCAGACAGTGTCAAATGCAAATAAAGACAGAATGCGACGATCAGAAGACCTTATGAACCTATGTTTCATTCACACTAGAACGCATCACATCTTTAAACAGAAGTGTCTGCAAATTTTTAACAATTTCAGAATAAGGTCATTTCAATGACCGTCCATAATATCATCAAGGGAATGTCTTGCATATTTCAGCAAGACAAAGCGGAAGCACGTGCTACATATACTGCAACAGCATGGCTCTGTAGCAGACGAGTCCAGTGAGGGTGGGGTTTTCTCCGGTTTCCTCCTGCAGTCCAAAGACATGCACTTACTGGGGTTAGGTTCATTTGTGATTCTAAGTTGCTCATAGGTGTGACTGTGAGTGTGTTGGCCCAGCGACAGGCTGGTGACCTGTACAGGGTGAACCCCGCCTCTGACAGCTGGGATGTTGTGAAGAAAACGTGGAAGGTTTGAAATCACTACATTGTGTCTTTGTTCACCTTTTAGACTTTGTGGGGACTGGGGCTGCACACGAGTAAACTTGAAGCTCTTACATAACGTGGAATGAAAATGAAATTCACGATCTAACCTGCTCTAAGGAGCTGATATTTGTTGGTTTGCTGCATAGAAATTAACATAAATCTTATTGAGAGTCTGTAGAGAAGCTCAACCTCACTTCATGACTGTACCTAAAAATATTGCTGCACACAAACGTGTTTTTGTTCATTCAGAGTCAGAAATAAATCATCTCTTTTTCACAGAGATTCTGACCTGCTTCTCCTGAAATTCCCCACAGGAGAAATAATGAATAAATCATTGTAAAACAAATGACTCTGTTCAGTTTGAGAACAGCAACTGAAAGATAAAATATCTACATTTGAATATTGATTTTTTTGGAGATAACTGTTATCACAAGAGCTCGTTATTTCAGGAAAGTAAAGATCCGTGTGGTGAGACGGAAACAAAAATGCCTTTTTAGATCGTAGATCGGACTGAGATTGTTTCCCACGACTTGAATTCAAGAGATATTAGAACGTCTCAACTCGAGCTCAAATAAAGAAGATCTGGTTTAATAAAAACTAAAGAAAACAAAAAACTTCCTTTTATTTTTGAGTCTTTTTGAGCTCTAGAGTCCACCAGGTTTTCATGCAACAGTTTAAGAAATTGAGGGTTAAACAGCAGCAAAAAGGTCCCACATGTAAGCACGTTTAAGTCCAGTTTATATGTTCCTAAATCTGACGTCATCATGCAGAACTGTTGCTTCTGCTATTGTTCAGATTGCAGAGTCAAAAAGAACACTAGACTTCGCTCTGGTATTACTTCTGTCTGTGATTTGGAGTGATTTTGAATCGAGAAAATCATTTATTGGGGCAGTGTTTGAATCTGCAGTGCAGTTGGTCGGCATCTCGTTCAAGCTTATGAAACATCCTGGACTTCAGGGTCAGATGTGAGAAGCAAGTGTAGAAGCACCCCAGACATGTTAGGTTAGGTTACCATATGCACATGGACGTCTTTCCACTCTGGGTGGGAAGCTTATGAAAATGATGAAGTCATATTGCACTGATAGAGTAAATGTAGGGCCCACACATGCCCATTCTTGCTGGGCCTGTTAGTGCTGTTGATGGACTCATCACACTGAGAATCAAAAAAAGGTAGATGCTGTTTATGTGCTAAAAATATGCTGTTTGAGTCTGTTGCTAGGTGGCTGCTTGACAACAGGATGGTGTCATGGATAATTCAATGTTCGTGGATGTAAATGAGATGTTATTGTTGTGAAATTACACTAATATGATACTTTTATGAGGTGTTATAGATGCATGAAGGCTACAAAGGTGATCTCAGCCTGTTGCTGGGTGGTTGTGAGGCAGCTGATGATGTCATAAGCTTCAGAGGACTGAGATGTTACTGATTGTCCACAAAGTCCTCAGAGACCAAGAAACACGAAGGCAGAATCTGTGTATTCAACCACTTCTGAATTAATCAGCAATGGATACAAAAGCTCAGCAACATCTGCACATTTTCAAGCTAACAACCATAATCTGTTAACCCACTAGTTAAAGGTTTGCATACACTCACACCCCTGTTTACAGGATGAAACTTTAAATACCACTGGACACATTTGAGTCCAGAGGTCTGAATGCAGTGAAGTTTGCAATGTGTTTGCTGTCCTCCCACCTTACCTCAGAGATGTTATAATTACCTTATTAAGACTGGGAATATCATACTAACTGGATCACATATTTCTGTGTAATTTCCATACAAAACAGAAGGGTTTTCCAAACACTTTAACAGTGAACTGTGGCAAGAAAAATGCTGACATTGTGTGAGAAGTGGGAGACGCAGACTCACAGCTCAGGAAGAGACAACCATTCATGCTTACAGTTATAACTGTAGCAAATTGAGAATAAGCAGTTAACCCAGCCTCCATGCAGAGCAGGCCTGTGCAGGCACAGGGAGAACCTGCAAACACAAGAAAAGCATGAAAGCTCTGCACAGACGCACCGCGGCTCAAAACACGACCACAGGCAGCACCGCCAACCATCGCATCTCCCCACCGTTTCATTTCCCTTTATTTTTCAGCTTGATCCATCTTCTTATCCAATTTGTTGGGTGTCTTTACATAATAAGCAGTTACCTCTGTCTTTGGTTAGAGGCTGTGTTGGAATAGACTGCTCATCGAAGTGGTTAAGGTGCAAAATGGACGAGACAACTTATAGGAAGAAAGGCTGAGTCATGCTGGAGAGTGACACTGCTGCTTGAAATAACAAGTAAACTGGGGAAACTGAGTAAATCAGTGTTTAATAAGCACACTGAAATTCTCTTAAGGATGTTTGAATTTGCTCACTATATCAGTATCAGTTAATTTTCCTGCCATAATCTATGTTGAAGCTAATTAAGCTGAAATTTAACAGATTTATTTAAAGACATTATTTAAAGTGTTACCAAAATACATTCATGTTTAGTAGCATAACCTTCTTTTTAAAGGTGTAACATTTGAGACCAGAACAACTTCAGTGTCTCTCTTTTTTTATTCTTTTTTATTTCTACTGGAGCCCCACCCATCCTCAGCATCCAGCTGTGTTTGTGTTGGAGAAACGATGAAGACCACACCTTCATCTCTGAGCATCGTGATCCCAGAATGTTTCATCCCAGGATAAAGGTGATCCCTGATTTTCAGTCACCCTCACCTCCAAGAGGACCTAAACGCCACACAGCCATCGGATGGTGGTGTTGCAGGAGCTGAGGACTCGGTTTGTCACCCATCTGTATAACAGTAACTATAGTAACACTTTCTCCTCGTCAGCTTACATGACATTGAATGTGTGCTAATAATTCCAGATGGGAGAAACAGTCACAGCCAGCCCCTGTCAGCAGTGGGAAGACTGTAACCTTTTCCTATCTGCTCTTGCAGACCTGTCTGAGAGGCCCGTTCCCTCAGCGGGGTTCAGTCATGGAGGAGATGGTAGCGGCAGAGAGGGCTTTCCCAAATATGCTCTTCGTCTTGAATGTTACTCACATTATAATAAAGGAGAGCTTGAACCTTTCACGTACTCAAACACTCTCAGAATTTGAATCATCTTAGGAAACTGCCGCGGCCTCCACATCCCTTGAGATGACTGTGAATAATTGATTTTAACCACTGAGACGTTTGCACCCCCCCCCACACCCACCAACCCCCTCCTTTTCCATATAGAGGAGAGTTTTGAGGAGGTGATTCAATAGTTGACTGGTACTTGCAACACTTCACCAAAGTTTGATAAAGTCGACTTTGTAGGCCTGGGATTTGTCCCTGAGGAGTTTTGGGAATAATGTAAAGTTTCCTTGAGTAATCTGAATGAAATGCACTTGGATGTCAACATTTAAGGTAACATGCTACTACAGCTGCAATATGCTGAGCGCATGACAGGCACCAGAAAGCTGTGAGAAGTGTTGTCATGCTTAAGGACTTTTTATGCCCTCCGGATAACTGCTGCGGAAAAAGAAAAAAGAAACCCGAAAAAGGCAACAAAGAACATTTCACTGGTGTCACGGTTATCTAATCAGGTTTCACCTCACTCTCACTGAACTTGGAGTTTGCTTAACTTTTTTCAAAAGGCTACATTCCCCTGTGGTTTCTCTTTCCACCGCCTTCAGTGTTGTCTTTCATTTCTGGGTCATGAGGGGGAAAACAGGCTGGGGCGTTTTTGATGTGTCGAAACGTTTCCTGCAGAAAAGGTGTGTAAACACTCGGCAGCACTCACTCAGGAGGTAAACATGACGAGGCTTTATTACCCCAGTTTCCACGACTTTGATGTTTGGGAGATGGCGTTAACATTGTGGGGGGAGGCTGAGCTTCACGCTGTGCTTATCTGATTTTCCTTAACCTGGGAGCTTAAAGCAGCCCACCAGGAATTTCTGTGCTCCGAGTCCCGAGTCCTTCTCTGATTATTCTGGTGCTGTTCAGTTGCCTCTGGCTGCTGGTAACAGTCAATCTGACATTACAGATTTTTCAGAAAAAAGGGGAGGGGAGGGGGGGTGTGTGCTGGCCTTTTAAAAGATCATATCGCTCCAATATCATAAGACCTGCATTAATCTCAGTTCTGGGGCTGAGGTATCCAAACCATTTAAAATATGATTGCTACACTCTTAATGGAACATTAAGTTTCATGAACGCCTGGGGGATAACCCCTCCCTGGCCGGCAGCGCAGGTTTCCTGATTTTAACGAGCCTGTGTGATATAACGCATGCAGAGCGTCAGCTGTGCATTTAAAACTGCTCACACCGGGCTGTTGCACTTAGCTGGGGGTCATTTGGTGTCAGTACAGCTGCAGCCCGGAGGTACCTGTTAGTTCAGAAAGCAGTGATCAAACACTGGGAGCTGACTGCAGTTAAAGAGACTCAACTGCAGATTTGTCCTCAAGACAGTAAAAATATTTGTCTTCTTTCTGTTTTTTCTCTCCAAATTACACACAGCAGTGAGAGACTCTTCAGGCAAAAACAGGGATATGAGCTGTGGCTGCTTCTGTCAGCCGCAGTGTTTCAGCAGTCAGCTGACTGCAGAGCACGTGCGGAGGAAAAGGACACGTTTGGTGATTTCTTTTGACCAACCCATCAACACAGCTGTTTGTAATATGATCAGTGCAAGAACTCAGCAGAAAACATGTAATCTGATTACAGTAATCCTTATACTTGAGGCTTCAGTCTGTTGTAATGCTTTAATTCACTGTGTGTATAAAACAAATCGTCACCGCTGCTTTTTTCACGTCTCCCTCTGTGAACTGTCAGCTTCACTAATGTCCTTTGAACTCATCTGGTAACTTTTGTTGCCTTTGTTTTTAAAATTATATCAATAAAAGCATTCATCTGCTCCCTGCAAACACAGACTTTATAACCAATAAGATAATACAGGACCCCTAAACATAAATGTCAAGGTATAGTACCAGACAGGGAATATTTGGAATGATGCCATTCCGTCTTTTCAAACGACTGCAACTTCATTTTCCCTTCCTTAATGACAACACCTCCAGTAGCCTCAAAGTGTCACTCCTGCAAGGGTTTGCATGATTTTTTAGTCGGGTGATCAAGAGCCTGTTACTGCAGGGAAGAACCAGCCTGCATCTGTTTGCCACCAGGGGTTGCTGTTTCTTTCTTCCACCAATAAAGGGGTTTTCTTTTCTTCCACATCCAATCTTTCTTTTTTTCCTCCTACACCTCCTCCCGGCGGAAGCTCCCCAAATAGCAAAGCAGCACTTCAAACAGACACCAACATCCTCCAAAAGCCACTGACAGGGTCCAGCTCGGGGCCGTCCAGCCAGGGAAGGAGGCAGGAAAGAGAAGAGGGCGTGACGTGGAGATAAACACAAGCCCAAACACCTTGGGAATACATGTTTGGCCTGCAGTGCAGCTTATGTTGAAGCTTCATTCAGAGGCAGATTCAGTGCAGGCGCCTACTGACACAGCCATAATTCCCTTGCAGACTGGAACTCCTCTTCCCACAGAAACTTTTGAGAATGGGAACAGCGGGCCAGCCATGTTTGGTCGTGGGGAGACGCATAATCTGAAAAGAAGGGTGACGCCGCTTCTCAGAGTGGCTCAGTGAGAAGGAAGAGTGTGGAGGAGTAATCCATGATAGAGCTTAGTCTGTGATGTCAGACTTTTTCAGCCTTTAAGACAACCAAAATAACTTTTTCTGTCATTCATACATTTTGAAAATGTCTTACCTAATTACATAAACTGTCTCTAAAGCAGAGTTTTATTGATATAAGCCTGTAACGGCATTTTAGAAACAACCACATCTGTCTTTCCCGCTTTTCCCAAACAGACAGGAAAAGCTGTTCCCTCCAGTCTCTAGCTCTCTCTGGCTCCATGCATATAATCCTAGACCAGCTCAATGGCTTGCAATATGGGCCATTATTCACTCCAATACTTTTCCTCTGTGCTGGTCAATAGCCAAGGACACAGCCGGAATTGAAAAGCTTTATTTCTTCCACGGGAGTAGATGGATCTGACCACAGGGGCAGCATCACAACAAGCCCGTGTCTTGTGGACGCCGCAGCTGTGTTTCTAGAGAAACGGAGCTCGAGGATGCCCACGTTTTACACACACATCAGGTAGCCTGACATGAAATTACAGTCTGTCTCTTCATTTCCCTTTAATCTGCAACAATTCAATCAGGCAGCTTGTGTGTGCACTCAGGCTCGTCTCTTTGCTTTGTCCTGGTTTCAAGCCTCTCTTTTTGCTCATCTCAGGGAGGAAAAGCAGCGTGAGGGTTTCACTTCAGCCCCATTGCAGTCAGATGAGCTGAGAATGACGGGTTTAAAAGAAATCACAGGGGTGTACAGCAAAGGTAATTCACACACCACCAATTTTACTCAGGGTATCATTACAGCGTTTGTACAGAAGATAATAAAATATACCACATTTTTGTGTGGCAGCACGTATTTACATAGATTTTATACCTCAGATTAAGACAAATGACTATAACCTGCATTAGCCGTCAGTACATGTACTATGGCTGCTTTCTCATCCTCCACAGTCTGCTGGTGCTGGTTGATGATTATTGTATGTAGTTATAGAAAAAAACAGGAAGTAAAGCAGCCCGCATTAATACTGGATACTTCAAAAACATGATCAAAAGCTACTGTGGGAAATGCAGAGAAATGTCATTTGCATCTAAAATCAGAGGTTGTATTTGGTTTCATTATTTTTGTTTTGAATTTCTCGTTATCTTGTTTTTCCCTCATTTTTTGTCTCTTTTGTTTTTGGATTTCTGTCTTTGTCGCTGTTCTTCTCGGTTTCCTGATTTTGGACTAAATGGCAACTGTAGCCAAGGTGGTGGATTCTCGCTGCCTTTAGACAGGAGCAATCTCAGCAGCCCATTTCTTGCTCTGCTACCAACATCCGCACCGAGTCAGCGACATTAAATCTGAAAATTCAATCCTGTTTAACGCTACAGGCTCTATTTTCAGGCCATTTTGGTAAAGACCTTTAATCCACTCTATAATGCTTAATTCATGAAAACAATGGCTAATTGTATCCCTCTTTGTATTCATTTTTCTCTTTATCAAAGGGGAACGATAAGAGAAGGAAGGCTGTAGGACCTCTCATCAGGCATTCAGTCCTCCAACCTTCTCTAAGCAACAGAATGCACACTATTATATTCTTGATTGCTTCAAAATAATTCAAGCACAACTGTCTATGTATACGCTTTACATTCAGTAATAATAAATCTTGCTACAGAGACCAAATCTGCTACATTAGGGTTTAGGCTCCTGTTTTTCCTGAGCTCATCAGCAGGGGCAGACTGCTGTGGGGTGAAGCACGGTGAATCCACAGTGCAATCATGTGGCTTCAGAGCTCTCGGATAATTCTGCAGAGCTGTTTGGGTTCATCTGTGTCATTTTACACAATACTGGAACACCATCATGTTCAACTGACTTAAACTTGGACTTGGGTTTTGCTAAGTGTAGTCGGTTGCTTAAAAAAAGTTAATGCTTTGCCAACACAACAAGAATCACTGCATGGGTGACTGATATTTGCCCTCCAGCCCAGCCTACAAGCCCCCCAGTTTGTAGACATAGAGGACTGTATAGTTTCTTCCCCCACACGACTACATATATACATACATACACAAATGCTGCTGTTCCAGCCCAAAGGAAGGCCGAGGGGTTAAGGACAGTAACAACAGTGAGTCTGGGTGAAAGAAAAAAACACTGAGCAGGTTTAAAAAATAAAATAAATAATGGATTTTATTTAAAAGGAATTAACTCAATGAGGAAGCTACACCAGTTTTTTCACCACTACAGCAAACTAAAATATCCTGGAAAGAAAAGAGATGGCTGAACGAATCAAAAGAAAACACTTGTGCTTGTGAAAGGCACGAGCTGCTACCACAAAGCTCCCAACTCTTAAGACTGGCCCACACTGAGCGCGAGCGGCTCTTCACCAGCTTTTATACTGCAGGGAGGCTAATTACTGAGTGGAGCCAGCTGTGCACCGGCTCCTCAAGAGAAATGGGTGGCAGCTGAGTCTGTGGGAGAAACAGGACACACCCACACAACACACAGGAGACCTGCAGGGGCCTTAACAGCCTCCAGTATGGTAATGCACGGCAGATAAAACTATAAAGTTCAAAAATCATTTCCACCCATTTTTTACAATTTGTTTTTATTTGTATGTAGATATTTAATCAACTCATTACACGTGTTTTCATCTGCATTCACACGAGAACTTAAGAGCCGCAGCGAGCGGGTGCTGGACCTGTAGGATCAGCTGACATCTGCTGCCAGAAAATGCATCACCGGAGCCTGAATGACCTTAGCCTATAGGGGGTAATCATTAAACATTTTCAGTGACAAAAGAGCCCTGTGACGCACCGCAGTTAGAAAAATGTGGCTATTGGATCTGAAAGTGGTCTGACCTTCAAAGTTTCCTCCTGTCAGGAGAGCTTTAGGTCGACTGTTCCTGCAGAAATAAAAGGTGCCACATGTCACCCGAGGATACAAAGTTGGTGGTGCCCTTTTGTGTTCAGCCAGCGGTTCCTGGACACTGCTGACTCTGTCAGATTGACCAATGGTCTGTTAAACATTTGAAAATGCCAGCCGACGGTTTGGATATTTTTACGTGTGGACTCTGAGTTTGGAGAAGTTCCAGCTTTTCTAAAGGTGTAAAATAAACAGACTTTGCAGAGTCTCTTGTGACTCCAATCACCAAATCCTGAGTGAGTACAATAAGTGCCACAGTATTCTCCACCATGGTAGCTGGTTTTAATGGGCTTTTATAGTAAACAGTGAGTTTTTAGAACCTAAAAAAAGAAAACATCTTTTGCAGTTGACAAAAAGAGATCAAAACGGTAAAAGCAGCAGACCAAACAAGCACACTAGGAAACAAACTGCACAGAAGTGCAATAAGTCAGTGTTAGTGACAAAATTTCACTGTGACAGTTGCCATTTGAAAATATTAACTTGTGGCTGCTGGCTCGATGGCTCGGAGCCACGTCACCAAGTTAAGTACAGCAGGTGTTTGTCCGCTGCTGACGGCACCTCTGAGGCAGCACTGACCTGCCAGATGCCAAACACGTCTGCTTAGAGCCTGGACACTTGAAGTGCTGTGTGACACTGTACACTTTATATCAGTTCTTGGTCAGCTAATATTATTTTGGCCCCTTTTGGACTGAGTTTCAGATCAGTTTGTCAAAACCACCCTACAGTTGTGATTATTTCCTGGTTAAGACACTGAAAAAGTAAACTAATGGTTAAACAGGAGAGTCTCCGTGAACCTAGGAGTAATAAGGGCAGTGCAGTGACTAGCACGGCTGCCTCAGAGCAAGAAGGTCTTGGTTCAGATCCACCTGGGACTTTCTGTGTGGAGTTTGCATGTTCTCCCCATGTCTGTGTGGGTTTTCTCAGGGTGCTCCTGTTTCCACCCACAGTCCAAAGACAGTCAGTGGGTTTGGTTAACTGGTGATCCTAAATTGCCTATGCTGTGTCTGTGCGAGCGACTGGAACCTGCTTACCCTGCACTGCTCAGCCGACCACGGCAGCTGGAAGTAACTACAGCAGTTCATTTCAAAGGTCCCTGGACCGGAACTCTGCACTGCTTTGCAGCTAATGACACAGCTAGAGATGGCGGGAGAAAAGGGATAAGAGAACCTATGCCGACTTTTAACCGCATCTCTTTTTAAAACTGACTTCCAGCTCTTGTGTTCCCAGGAGTCAATTTACACAGTGTGAACAGCTAAATCAGCAGTACTGTAGATGCAGTTTTGCGTCCTTACAAAGGTTCAAGTCCATAATAAGTGCTACTGTATGCCTTCAGCCTTATGGATCACAATTTAAGCAATTGGGACTGCAAGGCATTTATTTTTCCCGCTTAGCTTCGCAGCGTTAGGAGGAAATCAGCCATACACCTTCCATTCACACCGTAATCAATCACACTTACGGTTTTAGTGAAACGTCGCCGACTAACTGGAATGCGCAGGGTGAGAGTAATTAAAAAAAATTCAGAAGCACTCAGGGAGGGTGTGCTGTGTGTGTGTGTGTGTGTGTGTGTGGTGGGAATGCCTGCGTCCATACGCTGAGTGTAAGTGAGTGTGTGAGTGAGTGCGTATGTATGTATGTGAGAGACAGATTGACGGGGGTGAGACGAAAGAGGCGAGAGACTACATATCTGATCCACACACAGCTTCCTTTCACAAAAACACTGAAGACTGAACAACTGAATCGCACTGCGCCCAGCACTCACGACCACTTAAGAGCCAGTGAGTGGTTACTGTCTGAGGATACGGATGCGCCCTGCATTACCTGCAGCCTTTCAAGACACTCATTTAGATCTTTAAGGCTATTGACTCATCATTAAAAAAAAGATTTTTAACACGTCGTTTCCGTGGATGAAGCTGGCTGGAGCCTGTGGACGGAGTGCGTCAAGTAAGCGCACGTATCCAACAAGTGGATGCATCGCGGCAGACGATCCCCGGGACTAAAAACACAAGCAATCGCTGGATTCACAACCCGCAGTTTTGTCACAGTTGTTTTTTTTTTTACAGCAGAGACGAAAACCCTAGCCCGCGCCAATTATCTCAGTGTGGAGGTTGTCTGAGCTGATGGTGATGCATCTATGTGCGCATTTTCTTCTGTGCTCTTCCTTTTTATGACTTTGTGTTTTATTGCTTCTAAACATCTAACAAAAGGTAAGAGAGGTAAGACCCCCGCACATTTTCTTGCTCTTCATTCATTGACCAAACGGCAGATTGAGGCGGACACGCTGCGGAATCCACCTTTCCCCCCCGCACCCCCAACCCCTCATCCATGGATTTGCTTATCCTTTCCCTCGGTGACTGTGTGGGGAAGTTGGGATCCTCTCTGTAGACATTTCTGTATGACGAGGGCGCAGGTGGCATCCAGAGGTCGCAGCCATGCCGATGCATCCAGTCACCTCCACGCTGATGTACCGGGGGATCTGCACTATCCCTGACATCCTCTCGTACAGCGCGCCGGTGAACCTGCCTGAAGACGAAGTTGAAGGTGAGTATAATGATACCTGCTCATGTATACCTGAAGGTTATCAGGACTTGTGCAGATGCGGGCGGTGTATATTTGTGCAGTGGCAACAAATTAACACCTCCACACAACAGCTGTATGTGGCTGGGGTCATCGCCTGCGGTGGGCTCGCGCGGTCAGGACCTTGGACAGCGCTGGGGGAGCGCTGACAAGTATCGAGACTAGAAATGACATGAATTTCAGGAGGCAGTTTTTATTCTTCTTCTTATATGAAACAGAATATATAAAAATGATCCTCATTTTCTTTCACTGATTGAAAATGTAGTTTTTTCAGTCCACTCACAGCGTCTTATATTCCCTACATTTTAAGCCAAATTCCTTAGGAAAGGAATTCTGTCATTAGACGTTGTTTTACCAGCACTGTAATGGATTGGCTCTGACTGGAACCAGAAGCTAGCAGCTGCAGTTTGGGTTTATAGGTATTGGGACTCACTGGCCTGTTGAGCCCCGCACATGGAATGATTTAGGGCTACTCCAGATATCTTATTACTATCTTTTCTGAAGATTGCTAAATGCTTGTTCCACACCTGCAGAGTTATTACATTAAATAACAATTAACTGTATTTAAAGTTGATTATATCTGAAATATCTCTATACACATTTAACTTCTACAGCACTACAGGGGCTCTCAATAGGACAATGGCCTCAACAAGCATGCTGGAAATTTACATCTATACAGAGACATTTATATTTCAGCATCATGAGGATATTCAAGCTAGGATTGCTCGTGATGTGAACCTCTGACATCTGTACATCATCATACAGCAGCCCCTGAGACATGACTGAAGTCCCCAAGTGGAAATGATTACAGTAAGTTCTTGAATGCTGCCATGTTTTCCAGACTTAATATGCAAGCTTAGAGCATAAATAATACTAAATGATTTGTCCCCTGCATCTCTGATCCTGTTCAACATAGTGATTAAACACACTTTCTTTAGGAAACAAAGGACAAACACATTTGATTGCTTTGCTGGACAGATCGAGAGAAACCTTACAAAAGACCAGGCTTGTCTGTACTTCACCCACAACCATGAAACGCAGCCTTCAAGCAAAGTCACATCACCTTTAGTCCGTGAATGCTGGTGCAGAGAAGCAAATTGCCAATATTACCTGCAGTTGCACACATTTGGCACTCTTTTGTCTCGCATAAAGAGGTTTGCATTTGCAAAGAACCACTTGTGCACACAGAATAAGGTTGGCAGGGGAAATTCTATTCTGCACTGAGGTTATTAATTAGAAAAGCTGAGTGGAAAAGGCCAAATGTGTATTGGTTTCAGCACATTTAGCACATCACCTGTTTCAGAAACATCCAGAAGTGACGGGACAGATGCAACATGGATCTGACTTGTTCATTATTGCTTATTGCCGGTTTTGCTTTGAAATCCCTCAAAAAATGATAAAAGAGAAATGTGTCAGTACCAAAAGTGATCTTTGCATGATGTCATGTTCTTGATTTTAATATTGCAACACCCGGTGCTTTATTGTCAAACATATTTGAGGATTTGAGCCTTCAGAAGTAGCTCTTGGCTGTTGAGATTGACAAATCTCAGGTTTCTTTTCACCCCCACCCCCACCCCCCAACACTTTACTGTCAGCTCTTGCTGCAATAAACAGACAACTCTTCATTTGAACTAATTAGTCAAATCCACTTGTAGCTGCTGCTTGTGCTGTGTCAGGAGGCAAAGTGAGCCATTTGGGTTTTACAGCTCAACTTATAGTGGCAGTTTGATTGGCGAAGCATTGGGATGCTTTGTGGAGAAAATAACAGCCCGTGGTAATGCACAGTTAACAGCAGCGACAGAAGCTGTTGTGATCCTGTGCGAGGAATCTTTCAGAAAAGTGAAAGAGGCAGACTTTCACGGGAGCGTCGATGAGGGGATCTGAACATTGTTGTTGCTGTTCAGTGACAGTTTCACAGTTTTTCTTGCTAAAAAGCACAAAATGAGAGTAATATCGAACACGACAGCGCTGAATGGTTTGTTGACTAATGGCACACAGAATATGAATTGTTATGTGTCAGTATTGGTTCTTACATTTACTCAACTAAGTTTTATGACTATGGAAACAATATTGCTATTATTCTCATCACTTTCAGTGTTTCAAAGATGGAGGAAAGCTGGAGTTCGTTTATTCTTGAAAAGTGTGTTCGTGTCCAACAATAGCTAGCTAAACCAAGTTAACCTAGCTTACATTCCCATTGCTTCTATTGTCATTATACAGCTGTACAATGAAATTGGAGGGCCACTCCCATTCGGTGCATAGGCTAAAATACAGAGTAAATAAAAAGTTACAAGA
>VOQJ01015657.1:0-12284 GCA_015052665.1 Apistogramma diplotaenia
AAAATTACGATAAATTATAGTAACCAGTTATGACTCATAGATATGACTCATATGACTTAAGTGTTGACCCCTACTGGGTGGAAGTTTTCCTGGTAGCTCTTATGTATGTCAGAGTGTGTCAGTGACTATAAAAATAACTACTGCATTTCTCCCCGTGCCTGCGTGGGTTTCCTCCGGGTACTCCGGTTTGCTCCCACAGTCCAAAGACATGCACTTACTGGGGTTAGGCTAACTGGTGACTCTAAATTGCCCATAGGTGTGAATGTGAGTGTGAATGGTTGTCTGTCTCTGTGTGTTGGCCCTGCGACAGGCTGGCGACCTGTACAGGGTGTACCCTGCCTCTCGCCCTCTGACAGCTGGGATAGGCTCCAGCCACTCCGCAACCCCAAACGGGATAAGTGGTAGAGAATGGATGGATAGATTTCTCTATTTGGTCACTGTGAATTGTCTTTGCCTTTAAAATGAGCCTTTATTTTTACCAGCTCTGTTCAGCAAACAGTTAAAGTTAAATCAGATGTGCTGAAAATAGTCACTAAGTTGGCTCATAGCAGTTCACATAGAGTGGAGTATAACAAGTGCATGTGAACCATGGACCATGGCGCATATATCCTAAATCCAAATACTGTCATACAAGCACAGAGGTCATATCACACCAAGCTATGATTTTTTTTTTGCTAAGAATTTCTTGTCCTACATTTTCCAGAAAGCACTGATCCACCCAGACTGAAAGTAATTAGAAAGGTCAAATGTCATGTTTTTTTGACAGCTGTGCAAGGAAAAGGATTGTCTAAGAAGCTAGTAACTAGTATGATGGAGTCTCGTTTGTTATTGACCAGGCAAATCGCTCCATCAGCTAAAAATGGCCATACGCCCCCATCCACAGACCTGGGAAAGTGGTATCAATCTGTCAAACTCATCTGTGTTAGGGCCGGGGGAGGTTTCCCTTGTTGAGTCAAATTTAGCCACAGGCTCCACTCCTGATGTTACCCTTATTTTAGCTTCACAACCATACTCCCCCCAGAATCCAAAAAAATGGTTTCCACCCAGCAGGTAGCAGGAATAACACCACCAGATTGCTAATTGTCATTATTGTGAGGGTTTGTGATTATCTTTGAATCTCCTACCTTGATCTGGCAAATGTATTTTGTCCATCTTATCCACAAGATAATGTGTAAACATCGGCAAAATGGTGAGCTTCACTGTTTTTAATGGGTAAAATGGTTTAGTGGGTGCTGTATATGAAACACAGTGTACATGTCCATGGATATTGTATTGCTTCGTGCTAATATTAGCAAGCTAATGTCAGCTTACTAACATGCTTAAACGGTAATGCTGGCTTGCTAATGCTTAGCTAGTATAAAGCAAGTGGAGCTTTTAGGATGTTGAAAATATAATCTTTCTAAGTATGCAAACTTACTACCGTATTTTCCGGACTATAAGTCACGTTTTTTTTTCATAGTTACATGAATGTGTATTATAGTATAAATATCTTACGATATTTTTCACCTAGGTACATACAAAATTAAGAAATATTACAGTACACTGTACAGCATTACTGATACGTGAAAACCAAAATTTCTAATTAGTCAAAAATTAGAAACACCTGCATTTCTCAGCTCTTCACCATTATTAAGTGAAAGTGATCCTGCCAGAGCTTTAAAAGTGACAGAAAGGCATGCATTCATCTCCTGAGAATAAGCCTCATTGCATGCATCACTCCTGACACTACGCAGTTCAGAAGAAGAAGAAAAGAGTTTCCCCTAAATCATTTTCAGAAACCTCACCAGAGAAAACAAGGTAACCACATCAGCTGCCGTGGAAATCCAGGGATCCCTCTAGTGTTATTTCTTCTCCCAAGGTCACATGTGACTCACTGCTTTAACTGGCAAAGCTTCCAACGGTGGGTACAAAGTCTGCTGGAACCCTCATTCTTTTTTTCATGCCTGTCTCGCTGTTTCTCTCCGCTACTGCTTTCTTCTATTCGCTTTACAGACACTTGATGTGTTACTCATAAGCCATCAAGCACCCAGCTACATCAGTCTTAACCTCACATTTTTTCTCCACCTTATTTATAATCTGCCCTGACTGTTAACCCTGCCCCACCTCCAGCGTGTCCATGTTTTCTGTGGGCATTTTTTGCCCCACATTGATCATTTCAGTATCCTGTTGAGGCTTATGCATCAGTTATTAAAATAAAGTCGTGTCTACTGTGATTTCCATCTGAGGGGCCCAGGCAGTGAGAGATATAAAATGTCCTGAAATAAGAACTTTGAGGTGGACCGCATGAAGGCAGAGACTAGAATATGAGAAGGTCAAGATCCTTAACAGGGCAACATGCTTCTTCTTCTGTGTCTGTACAACAACACAGATTAAAATGATGTGGCCAGAGTTTCCTGAAAACCTTTAGCATGAAAATCACCTTAACCCACTATCTTAGAGCTAAGATGACCCAAATGACACTAATACTATGATGTCTACAGAGGGTCTGCACACCACTGTATCTAAAATACATTCAACCTTCACTGACTTTACTTATTGGCATAATGTCTTCTTGCTAGTATTGTTGATAAGGCATACCATTGAAATAGCCAGTGTTTGGATAAATTATCCACATTTGTGCATTATAATCAGGTAATTCACTCAATATTTGCAACTAAAACGTTTTGAATGTTCACTGAGTAAGTGTATTGGTCCAAAAAACCATTCAGTGCCACAATTTAAGAATGAACTTTGTAGACTTCCTGTCATAGCACACACACACACACACACACACACACACACACACACACACACACACACACACCCCAATTATAGCAAGACCGAAGTGCCTGAAAGTTGTATAAATTCACGCTCTAATGTCTTGCATAAAGACACATTGTGCATGGTGATTTGGCCTCTAATAGCATGGTTTTCCATGTGATAAGAGGCCAACCTGCTCTAACACTTTAAGCAAGGGCACCCTCACTGTATCTAAAACCACGTTAGAGTCTCTGAGGGCTTCAACCATCCATCCACTCCATCCTCCCACGAGCACAGCACTGCACCACTGGTGCTGATTTCCCATGAGGTGAGACGGACTTTGTAGCACATCAACCCCAAAAAGGCTACCGGACCTGACATAGTACCAGGATGGGTTCTGAAGCACTGCAAAAGGGAGCTGACAGCAGTGCTCACAGGCCTGTTTAACATTTCCCTGAAGCAGGCCTCTGTCACCACATGCCTCAAGTCAGTGACAATCATCCATGTGCCAAAACAATTAGCCAACAGGCCCTCAATGAATTTCAGCCAGTGGTAATGAAGTGCTTCGAGTGACTCATCCTGGTACACTTGAAGAATTGCATCTGAGTATGCTGTGTCACTGGCCCTACACACTGTCCTAACCCACATAGACCAGTGAGATAGCTATGTGCGCATGCTATTCATTCATTATAGCTCTACCTTCAACACCATCTCCCCCCAAAAGCTCACCATCAAGCTGGCTCCCCTGGGCCTCAACAAACAAGCATCACCCTGAACACTGGGGCACCACAGGGCTGTGTGTTGAGCCCTTTCCTCATCTCGCTCTACATACAGGACTGCAAACACACCCACAAGAACAACACCATCATAAGGTTTGCAGATGACGACATCGTGTTACACAGGATCACATCCAGCAATGAGGATGCCTGCAGAAAATAGGTCGAGAACCTGGTGAACTGGAGCGGAAAGAATAACCTGAACTTCAGTGCAGCAAAGACAAAAGAGCTGATCCTGGACTTCACGAGACTGAGTCCCCTTGGTCATTGCCCCATCGCCATCAGTGGGGAGAGAGTGGAGGTCGTGCAGAGCATCAAATTCAATATCAGTCACGACACAACCTGGACCGTTAACACCACAGCTGGCTCCAACAGAATTTCATTGTGTCGTGCAATGACAATGTAGATATCTTATCTTATCTTTTATCTTATCTTATCACTGGAATTCTCAATATAAAGTCCAAATACATGTTGATGCAAATGAAGGAGGTTGAAAACCCCAAATCTACCAAAGACACAGCAAAAACAACAATCAAAAACAAAAAAGGAATGTACTGGCCAGCTCACAAAACAGTTAATGCAATACCTTTAGGCCACTTGAAACTGAAAGTCTGGAGCATAAAGGTAAAGTGACAAATGCTAATGGTATAGTGAAGACCTAAGAAACTGTGATGAAAATGATGCTCTTGTCATGGTGCATGAGAGCAGACAGTGTGGCATGTGTGTAGTCTAGAACCCAAAAAAAACCTCAGGAGCAGGCAGCTGTTAATTAAGAAAAAGGTGAGCCTTTATTATACAAATTTATTATAACAAAATAAACCAAGACACAAAATGAAACTAGAGGAAACCTAAACAGGGGAAGGAAAACCAGGGTGCACTGCAGACCTTTAGAACACAGAAACCAACACAGCCACAAAGACAACAAGGATCTGACAAGAGACAAGGAATACTCCGAGAAATAGACAGAAGGTTGATCGTTGAACAGACAACGTGTGGGGGGCACAGGTGAACAAAATGCACTAATGAGACACAGAAAGCAAAATAAACACAAAGCACATGGGACAAGGGACTGTCAAAATTAAACAGGAAGTGACCAAACATGACTTGACATATTGAAGGCTGGGACACAGAGGGAGTCTAAACATATAACTAAATGGGGAATCAGGAACTAAATAACTAAAGCAGGTAGTTATAATAAACTAAGAACCAAATGCAGAAAAAAAGCTAGAGAAATAAACAACAGACTACATGTACAAAAACATTAAACACTGGGCAAAAAAGCCCAGGACCATGACAGTGTTGTGGAATGTGGTATAGTGGAATTATTGAGAGGACCTTTTACACACACACACACAAAATTGGGTTAGGATTATTTATTAAAGGGTTTGTGTGTGTGTGTGAGTGTGTGTGTGTGTGAGAGAGAGAGAGAGAGAAACCATATTGGAATGGAGATTTCACTCTAGTCCAGCTGCCAGCTATTTGGAGATGAGCACTGAAAGAAGTTGATTGGTGTGGGTTTGAGGCCCTTCTCTTTAAAGGGGAGGGAAAGAAGCAAACTTATGGGTGGAGAGACACAAAACAAGGGGGTTGTAGAACATAGGATCAGCTAGTTGAAACTAGTTTGAATTGGAGACCTATTAAGGCGGGTGAAAACTCTTTCTTAAAAAGATGCATGACTAATATATGATTAACTGCTTGTTCCTCTGAGTGACCACCTTTTCTTATCTATATACCCAGGCTGATAACTCTGGCCAGGATGTCCTTGGGCCCTGGATTGCAAGCTCCGAGCCCAATAGGCTGCTTGAAAAAACAAACAAACAAGCTGTGTACCCTATTAGAAGTGTGAGTGTGATGGATTTTTAATGATCACTAATAGAACTCATTTCTTTCTTATACTTGTCAGTTTTTGCTTTCTTCTGCATTTGGCGTTGTTGGCAGGACTGTGACCAGTTTGTGAAACCACCAATCTTATACTGATTAATCTGGCAGTTGAATCCTCTGAAACATTTATTATGGCCTCCCCGGGGAAACTTTTCAGGAGGAGCTGAGGGAACTGGATCGACCAGCACCAATTCCACAGACGTACTAAGCATCTCCAGGAGAGGTAGAGAGGTGGAACTTTTGGGATCAACAAGGGCGACCCATCTGCAGTAAGTGCGGTATCAGTGGACACATGGCAAAGGAGTGTTGAGAACCCCATCCAAGATGGCTTTAAACAATTAATTCCAGTCAGTATGGACCAGGTGACTGGAAAGAATTTACAGGGACATGTTGCTATTTGTTGATAGTAAGGAAGTGACGCTTTTGTTTGATTCTGGTTCTAATATGACACTAATGCCTGAAGGCTGTTTTAAGAGGTCTCTTGGTGAGAAGGAACCAGGAGATGAAAACAACTGGCTAAAATTGAAGGCATATTTGTGTTATTTTGTAGTCAAAGTCCAGGATGTACAGTATTAATTTGAAGAACATGAGAATTATGATTTCAAAGGATGACCCAAACAATCCAAATGCATTGCCCATCCTAGGCCTGAGTATCATTGTTCCATATTGGGACATTCTTTTCCCAAGTCCCAGATGTGGACTCCTGGAGCTAATCTTTTGACCAGCTTATCGCCACCCAGTGGTAATTCCTGGACAGACAGAGAATCTAATTTGGGCAAACACACACTGGGGAAAGAACAAAGTACAGTATTTTGTATTTTCTATTTCCGATTTTTAGGAATTGTTCAGAGAGGCAGAGTTCCGATTAAAGAGAGGACTCTTAACTGTTTTGCCATTACGCTATAACAGAGGTCATCAACTGTTCAAAGGCCAGAATTTTTCTCGACAGACACTGTGAGGGCCAGATGCTCTTGTAAAGTATAATAAAGTGAATATTTTATCCTAGTGTTCTTTATACCCAGTGTTCTTTTCAAATTTATACAATTTTTAATGATTTGATGTGCGAGTCTTGCACTTAAATGTACTTCTCTATTATACTGATGGTTGTTTTGGAGATGCTGCAATTGTGTGCAATTGTGCTCATTATAGATAGGCTATAATAGACATTATAGATATAATGAGCACCCTCACGATAGCAACAAGTTAACTGTGCACAGTCTACTTTTCAGAAGCTTTTTTTGTTGTTGATTTTTTAGGAACATATGAGAAGTTCAGATGCAAAACCATCTAAATCTGCCTGGTCACGTTTCATTTAAAAGAGCTTTTTAAAAATAAATAAATAAATAAAATAACAATACAGATTTTAATAATATCATTTCACAGGTCATGGTGAGGTGCCTTTTTTTCAAACATTTTAATTTGGCAATTTACCTACTTTTTAATAAACACTGTTTTGAGTAATGTTTTGAGGCAAAACCATCAAAATCTTTAGTCCATCCTCTGCCCAGTGTGAAACTGAAATTGAAACCCATGAGGGGAGCTTAGAGTTGGCGGGGAAAACTCCTGATGTATAGGAGGATCTAAGATACACGGGAATCTAGATCTGTCTATAGAGAAACAGGATAAGCTAAGAAGCCTGCTGAAGAAATGTGGTGATGTGTTTGCTGGCCATGAAGAGGATTTTGTCCACACTGATATAATCACCCATTCTATCCCCATCGGTATACCACTTAACTCTTTGCTGGTTAAAACACTTAAGAATAAAAAGCAGAATAGTCCCATAAAATGGGACGAGAACAATCAACATTTTTTTGACCTTCTGAAACAGAAACTGCTAGTATCACCCATTTTAGCTTTTACTGATTTTAGACTACATTTTCAGCTTTACACTGATGCCAGTAAAACAAGCCTTGGTGTAGTGCTATGAAGTACAAGAAGGGAAAGAACATAGAATAAAATAGAATAGAATAGAATAGCCTTTATTGTCATTATACAGCTGTACAATGAAATTGGAGGTGATAGCTTAGGCTAGAAGTCCAACACTGATAGAGTGGGATAACTCAAACTATAGTTCCTTTAAACTGGAATACTTAGCTTTTAAATGAACAGTGAGAGAAATTCTGAGGCTATTTATGGGGGTCTCTCTTCACAGTCTATACTGACAGTAATCCCCTGGGCCATCTACCCACTCAGTGTCACTCAGTAAAGTAGAACAATAGGTAGCACAACTTGCAAATTACCATTTTGACACCAAGTACCGGTCTGCCCACGGAAATGTTAATGCTGATGCTCTGTCCAGGACACCATTATGAGTGTAACCTCAAGAGCTAGTACCCTTAGAGTATACTGTAGGTGAAGGATCTCTCATGAGAGTTGTGAAAATTGACTGGGATCCAAGGTACTGGTAAGGTGTACAGTTCATCTAACAGTTGAGCTGTCTGTGGGTACAAAAAGAGCTATAGAGACAACAACTACTCAGGAGTGGGTTAAGAAACATCATGAGTATCTCAGATTGGCTGACCAAATGGTGGAGGAGAACATTCAGAAAGCTACAAATTAGATGAATGACAGGTATGATGTTACAGCTAGAGCTGCTCCATTGCTCCCAGGAGAGAGGGTTTTAATCCATATAATAAGACAGAATACACAAAGGAACTTGACAGCACACTGGGAAGAAGAGACTCAAACCATACTTGGTCACTCAGACCTACAAACCCACTTCATAAAATTAAGCCAAGAAGTTATGTTTTTTAAACCTTTGGTGCATTTTTGCAATTGGTTGCACTTATATTCTTTTCTGTTTTCAGATAAATATTCAATGAGAAATGTTGTCCAGGATCCAGAGCCCACAGCCACCCATGATACTGCAACAATCCCTGATCAGTCCCTGATATCCCAGCTGTCATAGGGCGGGAGAAAGGGTAAACCCTGGACAGCTAGCAGGACTCTTAGCGGTGGATCACTTAGCTTGTGTGTGGATGAAGAATGTAGCTTTCTGCAGGAAATTATATGACTTGTAATAGGATGAATGTTCTTTAATCATTGTAGCATTTGCATGTATATATGTCTGTCTCTTTTTTACTCCTTAACAAGTTGGTCAATCTGAATGAAACTTTGCATCAACATCATCACACATATTAATATAATTTTTTTATATAAATATTAAAAATCTCAGTTCTTTAGTTTTTTTTGATTCATCATCCTCCTAATGCAATGTTGTGCTCTACATTTGCATTTGTTTTACATTCAACATATGTCAACCATACACAACTTAACGGTCATCAAAATTTGCATCCATGACAGAATTTTTTTTGGGTTACCACTAAAGATGGGATGAAATATTAAAAATAAAGTAACAAAGTCAAATACTTCATTACCGTACTTAAGTAAAATTTTCAGATATATGTGTTTTACTTGAGTCTATATTTTTCTGACAACATTTTACTTTTACTACCTGTACTTTCTACTCCTGACATATTCTAAACAGATTTGTTACTTTAGGGTTAACCCATCAGAGAAGTATTCAGTGCGCCTTCAAACATCAAAGCAATCTACGCCTAAACGAAAGATTAATAACAGGTAGCACATACCGACTCGCAGACGGAAGTACATTTAAATATGATTTATTAGGGAGTGACATGAAACAATAAACTCAGTTACACTGGAGTTGGATGGGTGCCAGAACTATATACAAAACTACAGTAAGTGACAGGGAGACATACAGTGGGGTGAACACTGACACAGATTAAGGGCTTAAATACACACACAAGATAACAAGAGGATTGGGAACAGGTGGAGACACAGCTGGGAATAGTTAAACAGGACAAGACCAGGAAGTAAACTAAATATAAGGCAGACGAGACTGAGACCAATAAAGTAAAACAGGAAACAAGCAGAGACACAGACTAGTCACAACACTGGGAACAAAACTCTGACATTGGCAGTTGTCCATACATTGCGATCATGATACTTTAGCATTTTAGCTAGTGCTCCTGAAGAGGAGTGAAAATAAAGGGAGTAATGTGTTGCAGCTAATTTCAAAGCTCAAGAAATCACAAAGCAAGCACAAAAACAACCAACTGCTGTATTTCCATGGAGAGAAAATAATGAGAGAGAAGTTCACTCTGAGACTGAAACAGAAGTAAGAAAGAGGACAGAGGAAGAAGAAGAGAGGTTAGATTTTAAGGTAAGGACTGCTTAGTGACATTTGATAAAATGGAAATGCAAAGTTTCATTTTTAAAATCAGATCTTGGATCTGCATTCGATGTGAGTTTGAGTTTTTTCATATTGTGAAACATTCTGCAAAACAAACGGAGGTTTTCTAACTTAGAGCAGGATAAACAGGTTAGCTTGTTGTACTGTGGTGAATTTATTGTAAAGCTCCGTGTTGGACTGGTGCACAGCAGAGATGCGACTGAATTTAAGCTGTTGGAGGTTAGATTCATTCACTGAATCCAGCCTTTTATATCAATTTTATACTCTCTGTGTAGGGGATGGAAGATAGGTCATTAAATATCTCAGTTGTGTAAATCCACAAGGAGCAGTGAGCCTGGGAGCAGCAGTGCAGGTCAGCTGATCACAGCTTAAATCTAAAAATTATTTTTCTCTGCCCATGTTCTTCATAACAGTGTTCAAGTTGAGTGCATTTATTAGATTTAAAATTTGGATTGAAATAAAGTTTGTATTCTCATGTAATAATATTGTTTTATTTCTACATTAATAGAGCACAAGGTTCAATTAGCTTTGCACAAAAATAGCTGGTAGCAACGTCCTCCAAAGGGCTACTTTTACTTTCTTGCCCTGAGTACATTTCAGAGCCTGTATTTTTTTTTACTTTTCCTTGAGTAAAGAAGTTGAGTTGAGTAAAGAAGTACTTCAACCTTTACCAGTGTATTTTTAACACAAATATTTGTACTTCTACTTAAGTACAGAATGTCTGTACTTTTGCCACCTCTGAAAATAAAGTCCATAAATATCACAGACTTACTCAGGGACTCTGATTACGGTGTTCCATGTGAACTTCAAAGCCAAGGTTTACAGGTTAGGTTTAGTTTGTCTTTAGAACTGAACAGGTTTCTATGTAGCTTAGACTATACAGCTTGAAAAGAACGTATGTAATCATTGCTACATGTATTTATCATTCTGTTAAGTGTTTAGTTTTTGTCATCTGACTATATGTTTTGAGAAAAAAATATTAAACCAACATACACTTTATTCCACAATTTAGGAAAGTAGAGTTAGGCACATATCTCAATTTGCCAAAATGTCATTTTGCTATTGGGCTAACGATATGTACAGATCTGCAAGGACCTAAGTTTGCTCTTCAGGTGCTACTGTAATAAAGCTGCAAAGATAAAGTGTGCTGTGCACATTTTGCAGATGGTGTTTTGTTTACTGTCAATCCCTATTGCAATGTTTTGACGGCCCTGCTTTTTCTTCTCTTGAGGATTACCTGCAGGCATTTTTTATTTGCATGATTGGGTCAAAACCTTTCACTGCACATGTTAAAAGAGCTCTTTGTAACTTTCACCCTTGAGATAACTGCCAGCACAAAAACAGTTGCCAGTTCCCTTTTTTCACTCATTCGTTTATGAGATCTGTTATGGAAATGAGTTGGACTCAGATGGACAAATCACACATATCCATAGGGCTAATCAGATCATGCACAAACACCCAGATAGCACTTTCAGAAGTTGCCATGGTCCTGAACAATAAGAGTACTTCTGCTGTGAGAGATGATTTATCTGCCAGATGTTAAAAATGCTACAATGAAGTAATCGCCACATTTTTGCAGTTTAATTGTGATTCTCACATGTTTACAGCTACCTTTAACGTCACTTGAAACTTTCTGCTTGATGCATGCAGAAACAGACAGAGTGAGACTTAGCCTTTAGTACATTTTGACAGCCTATTAAAAATAACTTTAGTACGACTGTTGACAGGCCAAAACCAGCTAGCAATTTATGGACATAAGACAAGTCAGCAAATTGCACTGGTGTGACTTAGATGTGTGTGTCTGTGCTTTTGTGTATGTGTGTGTCGGTGGATTGGCCACGCTTCACTTCACCTCTTGACACCCACGTTTACCCTGCGAATACCCTGCACACCTCATCGGCTACTAAAACGTCAGAAATACTCACCGTGTATGCGTTCCTGTGTGCGCTCGAGAGGGTGGATGTCCAGCTCCTGTTCCACCATTGTTGTGGTGTACCCTGACCTCAGTGCTGAAAGACTTCTACTGTGTGTATTTTTCTGTTTCCTTGCATTTATGTATGCAAGTGCGTGTTTGTGTGTGTTACCGTGCTGTGGTGAGCTGTGACCTCGCCAGTAACATTTCCCTCACATGCCTTGGACACTGGTCAGTGGGTGCGTGTGTATTTTCTCTGCTTACGTTGAAACCTTGTGCTTCTACGTCACAGTAGAGGACTGTGACATTTTGCCATCCTTCTGCATGCGCTGGATGCTGTGTGGCTACAAAATGACAAATGGAAAACTGGATGCATTTTGGGACTTTTCACAGAAGACATATCAATTCAATATCACTGAGATCACAGGGTGGGTGTGTGCCCTTTTGGGTTTACCGCGCATGTGTTGTTTGTAACTCATCATGGATTTTGTGTGAAATATGGATGCTTTTCTGTCTGGTTTAGTCTTTAATTATGTTTTTTTCAATTTTTAATTCCCTGATTTCTCAGCTGATGACACCATCCATTCATGACATTCTTATGCAGTAGGATAAAGTTTAAAATGGGCAGTTGAAGCTCTGTCTGCTTTTCAAGCTATATATATATATATATATATATATATATATATATATATATATATATTGTATATAATATTTTGTGTTTAAAAAAATCTCCTCTCTGTGTATAAATTTTGTTGTTTAT